>ML382528.1:91083-148543 GCA_005239525.1 Nicotiana knightiana | reverse complement strand
GGGAGGGGGGGGGGGTCAGACCAGCACCCGGTGCCTCACCTATCCTTGCGTACCAACATGCGACTAAGGGAGTCTGAACATATAACGTCATATTTTTGCCATGGGTCACATGGAAAATGATGACTAAACATTAATATAATGTTGGGCCGACAAGGCCGTCATAACTACTACAGCTGGCAAACCAACAAAATATATATAAAAGGCCTATAAGCCCAACAACTGCACTGAGTAACAGGATATGTACAAGCCTCTACTGATGGATATACTGTGATCGGAACAGGGCCACAATCTACTCATAACATATATATAAGATGTACATAAAGCTCTAGATCCGGTAACCCCGAACAGTATGGAGCTTATCGATCAAGATGAACTCGGGCAACACCTAGTAAGGAGGTCTACCCGTCTGTCTGTTTGAACCTACACGCATAAAATGCAGCGCCCCCAGAAAAAAGGACGTCAGTACGAGATAATGTACCGAGTATGTAAGGAAATGTATTCAAAGCTTAACTAAACTGATAATATAACAACTGAAAGCAACATGAAGTCAAAGATAATATGAAGGTATGCTTACCTGCTGATACTGAGTCAACTCTCTCAATATGGTAAATAAAAATAGTTGTCCGACCTTATAAGGCTCGGTATATAAATAATTTCTCTCCCGTAGTAGGCTCGCTCATAGGCGCCCGACCATATCAGGCTCTGTATCTCGGCCAACTGGGCTCGCTCATAGGCGCTCGACCATAGTAGTCTCGGTATATAACTTAGCATCTGATTAGAGGTTTCCCAATAGGGGCTTGCCTATCGATTATAGCTCAATGGTAATGAAAATATTGTAATACTGTATATATAGACTCTCTGGTCTCTTGACTGGAAAAAGGAAATACTTAGATGAATATGAAGTCCCGATAAAGAGAATATTGTACTTCCAAAACTAGAAAAATATACGTAAATTCTTGGATATGAATTTTCTTTATGCTTCATTATCAAACTCGTGTAATTACGAGATCATGCCAAAATAAAAGAAGGTCTTAGACTTAACATACCTTAAGTGGGGAAAAATCCGTATGATATTCTTGAAAAAGTTTGCACCGTACTCTTTTAGAACAGCAAAATTTAAACGTTGTTAAGCTTCTAATAATTCTCGTTGGATTTGGTTGACGAAATCTCGCTGCTACTATTTTGTAGTAATTCCCACGGAATTGATAAAAAGTTTAACAAAGTAACCTTACTAATCTCTAATCCTCACGTCTGATTGTCTATATGGTTTGTATAGTAAGTCTTAGAGTTGAGGTGTCCTGTATTTAATGAACTAAGTTGCAACCTAATAAAAAATTACTAAGAGCCATTTGTTTAAGGAGTGGCTTTCTGCCACGTTGTAGTGGGGGTGTAAAGTTTTAACCTTTATCCACTTATTAGGTAATTAGGTAATATCTCGTTATCCGGCAGTTAACCAATTACCCGCATAATTAAGAATTGTTTGAAATTTTTTAAAATTCTACTCATTTTTAATATACTTTATACATCATTCCATCGTGGTCATACGGTACCTTTTATGGTACTAGTCCATAAGTATCAGGTATTATAGCTCGGACCGTATTTCATCCCAAATCGACAACCTTCAACGAAACTCATTTTCTTTAATTTGTGTACCCTTTATCTTTCATGGAACTTACTTACCGCTTGTTATAAATAGAATAAATACATTAACTTACGACGAACTTTCAACGTCACAAAAATGCGGGATGTAACAATTCAACCCTCGGAAAAGCTGAGGCCGATATAAATGGATAAGATGACTGAGAGTGAGCTCGATCCACTCGGCCTTGCTGGAGAAGTAGTGAAGCATGATTACTATTCACCAAAAAGATGGGTGGATTTGACCAAGGGTCACTTAGTATCTTTTACAAAAATCAGTCATCATTGGATCGAGGGGACCCAACGTGATAGGGTAATTGTACTCACTTACAAACCCCTCTACGAGGGTGGTAATGCTCTCCTCGTGGGTGGGGATCTATACCACGACCCCATCCCCCCAACCGCTTTCCTTTTTCATAGCTTCGAGATGTTTCTCTGTTACCAAGCAGATGTACCTTGATGCATGTTCCCATCAACGAGAAACAACGAGAGGATTTTCGATGTTGAAATCTTTCTTAAGGGTGAAAGCGCTGGGAGCGACCTTGTGAAGGGCCGGCGCCTTGTCGCCAGCCGGACGGGAAGAAGAGGAAGAAGCCTTCTCTTTTTGAGGAACGATTTTCAAAGTTTTAGCCATTATTTATGGTTAAAAGAAGCCGAAAGAGATGATATTTGATATCTTTTGGCACTAAAAGGGGTGGGGGGGAGAAGCTAGTAGCAAAAGAGAGAGATATGAAGAGAAGAATAGACCAGAGGAGTTACAAAGAGGAAGTAAAGTCCTTAATGGTTTGAGGAACCTTGTATTTATAGGTGAGCGACAACGTTTCAGCAGCATTAATGGTCGACCACCACTGACAAGCATTTAATATTTTGGGGAAGCACACTGACGGGACGTTTCAGTCACCTCAAACGCTTACATCACGTGGATTATGTAATTATCAGGGACTCCGAAAATTCGAGGCTCAAATTGTTTCTTCTCATTTTATTCGAAGAAACGCAGGGAAGTGTACGGTCAAAATCACGTATGCCCGATTTCATGGGATCGAAGAGTCACTTTGAGTCCGATTTCGACGAACCCAATGAACCAAGCTCGAGCGTAAGAAAAAAGCATGAGGCTCGAACATCGAAGTGCACGATGATTACCTGTGCTGGGTATGACCTACCCTGAGTTATGGGTTTGTAACAGAATGAGCGAGATTCCCGCAAGGGCACAAAGATTAAGGCATGTATTCCGGAACGGATTTGTACAAATTCGTACTAGGCAATTAGAAAGCTGTACGATTAGATTCCTTACTAGAAATGGAAATGTACCTTATTTAGGACTCCCCAATTATATAAAGGGGATCCCATTCACTTGTAAATATCCTCAATCATTGACAAACAATATACACTCTTACTTTCTTTTTGATCACTCATTGTCTCTTCACTTTATTATTCTTACTTTGATGTTCTCATTAGCTTACCTCAAGGCTACCATAGCTCGAGGTAAAGAATTGATCAGACACTGGTTTGATTCAGCCTACATATTTGATCTATAAATTTAATATCTTGTTTATTAATTAGCATTGGACCAAATCACGTATCTTTAGGACCTCGATAAAAATTTAATTGTTACTTAGATTTCAGGGTAAACATTGATGATATTCTAGTTTATTCATGTTCAGAGAATGATCACGAGGACTATCTACGAGCGGTACTCCATACCCTCAGTGATAATAAATTGTATGCTAAGTTTTCTAAATGTGAGTTCTGGTTGAGGTCTGTAGCATTCTTGGGGAAAATTGTATCCGATGGAGGTATAAAGGTAGACACTCAGAAGATTGAGGTTGTGAAATCCTAGCCTAGACCTACCACTCCAACAGAGGTTCGTAGCTTTCTAAGGTTAGTAGGATACTACCGGAGGTTTGTAAAGGGTTTTTCTTCGCTCTCGGCACCATTAACGATGTTGAAGCAGAAAGCAACTAAGTTTCAGTTGACGGAGGCTTACGAGCAGAGTTTCCAGGATCTTAAGAACAGGTTGACCTCAGTGCCAGTTCTAGCACTTTCAGATGGTCTAGATGGTTATGCCATGTATTGCGATGCCTTAGGTATCGGGTTAGGATGTGTCTTGATGAAACATGGGAAAGTTATTGCGTATGCTTCAAGGAAGTTAAGGAAGCATGAGCGGAATTATTCCGACCCACAACTTCGAGTTAGATGCCGTTGTCCAAGCACTTAAAATATGGCATCATTATTTCTATGGTGTTCATGTTGATGTCTTCACTGATCATAAAAGCCTGCAATATATCCTCAAGCAAAAAGAGTTGAATTTACGACAGAGGAGATGGCTTGTGTTATTGAAAGATTACGATGTTAACATTCTCTACCATCCAGGGAAAGCTAATGTTGTAGCAGATGCCATAAGTCACCGATCTGTGGGTAGCTTAGCACATATAGAGGTCGAGAAAATAAAATTAACTAGAGAGATTCCTCAGTAGGCTTGTTTGGGGGGTCGGTTAGTAGACTCTGACAATGGTGGAGTTGTACTCCAAAATGCTGCAAAATCATCACTCATAACTGAAGTAAAAGAGAGGCAGTACCAGGATCTAGAGTTGGTCGAGTTGAGAAAGCAAGTTCCGCAGCAGAAGAAGCCGTTGTTAGAGCTAAAGGGAGGCGGGGTTCTCAGATACAGAGGTCATTTGTGTGTTCCAGATGTAGCAGTGCTACGATACATGATTATGTCAGAGGCACATTTTTCGTGGTACTCCATTCATCCTGGGTCAAGAAAGATGTATCATGACATTAAGAAGGTATGCTGGTGGAATGATATGAAGAAGAACATTTCTGAGTTTGTTGCTTAGTGTCCTAGTTGCCAGTAGGTGAAGACAGAGCACCAGAAGCCCGAAGGGCTAATGCAGACTATAGAAATCCCGGCATGGAAATGGGAGGCGATAAACATGGACTTTATCACGGGTTTAAATCGTTCTCATCATAAGCTCGATTCCATATAGGTGATAGTCGATAGGCTCACAAAATCAGCTCATTTCATGCCAGTCAAATCTACATATATAGCAGAAGATTATCCAATTTACATATTAAGGAGATAGTGCGACTACACTGAGTACCAATATCTATTATATCTGACCGTGGGGCCTAGTTTACAACATATTTTTGGAGGTCATTTCAGAAAGGGCTAGGGAGTCAGGTGAATCTCATCACAAATTTTCATCCACACACTGATGGAAAAGCCGAGCGCACAATTCTGACGCTCGAGGATATGTTACGAGCATGTGTGCTGGATTTTAAAAGAATTTGGGATAAACATCTACCTCTTATCGAGTTTTCATATAATAACAATTACCACTCCAGTATCCAGATGGCTCCATACGAGGCTTTGTATTGGCATAAGTGCAGATCTCTTATAGGGTGGTTTGATGTTCGAGAATCTGGGTTCCATGGGCCAGACCTGGTTCAACAGGCCGTAGAAAAATTAAAACCTATCCGGGAGCGATGTTGACAAGTCAGAGTCATCTGAATTCATATTCTAACGTGCGTCGACAAGACTTAGAGTTCGGGGTTAACGACTGGGTATTCTTGAAGGTGTTACCTATGAAAGGCGTGATGAGGTTTGGCAAGAAAGGCAGGTTTAGCCCATGGTATATTGGGCCTTGTAGGATCATTTGGAGAGTGGTCCAAGTAGCATATGAGTTAGAATTACCCTCAGAATTTGAGTTCGTCCATCCGATTTTTCACGTATCAATGCTACGGAAGTGCATTGACGATCCTACCCAAGTGGTGCCCACAGATTATGGAGGACATGCCATACGAGGAAGTTCCAGTTGCCATTCTAGACCGACAAATCTGCAAGCTACGAAATAAAGAAATAGCCTCTGTGAAGGTTTTGTGTAGAGGAAAGAATGTGGAAGAGATGACGTGGGAAGCAGAGGAAGAAATGAAGTCCAAATACCCCCACCTATTTCAAACTAAAGATACGGCTCGAGGTGGGATACCTCAGCACAACTCTATTCAGGCCAGTAGGTCATCAGGTAAGCTCTCATTTTTTAGTCTCAGAATTTAAAATGGACAGTTGTGTGAAGCCAAGTGTTGCTATTTATAGACAGTGGCCATGTGTGGCATGTATAGTATGTTTTCTGGCTGCGTACAAGTTGGTTTTAGTCTAGTGTACAGAGGAGACTCCGGAAAAAAATTTCCAAAGTATCTAAGAGTAAAAATTCGAGTACAAATGTTTCTAAGGGGGGAAGGATGATATGTCTCACATTTTCGTATGTTAATGTTCCGTCGTAAGTTAGGGAATGATATTTTCTTGAGATAATAAGCATTATGCTATTTCAAACACGTGATGAGAAAATTCGCGAAGGAGAGAATGTAAGGAAATAGAAAAAAATGAGTTCGTCAATGATTGGCAAGTTGGAATAAAATACGGTCCAAGCTATAATACCCCGTATTTATGGACTAGTGCCATACAAGGTACCATATGAACATGATAGTATGATGTATAAGGTGTATTAAAATAAGTAGTATTTTAAGTANAATTGGGGCTTAACCATAAAATTAAGGTTTTTTGGAAAATTGTAGTGGGGGAAACCCCCCCCCCCCCCCCCAATGTGGATACAAGTAGAAGAGGATTAGATATGACTTGACTTTGGACAATTAATTGAGATGACACATGGATAATCTTCAAAGACACTCCTTGCAAACACATAGAAAGAGAAGGCATAAGACTAATCCTTAAACTTGCCTTGAATTGATACCAAATTCATTTGGTAAGTGAGTTATACAAAATGCAAAGCCAAGAACTCTTATCAGGAATGAATACCAAGAATCCATTTTGTAAGTGGGTTATAAAAATGCAAAGCCAAGAACTCTTATCTTGAGTGAATACCAAAATTCATTTGGCAAATAAGATATACATAATACAATGCCAAGGACGATAGTCACTCCATAATACAATAGAAACGAGATTTTTCGATTCTAAGAGAGTACAGTGTAATCCTTCTCAAGAATATCACACGGATTATTCCATACTCCAGGTCTGTTAAGTCTAAAACCTTCCTTTATTTTGGCATGATCCCGTTATTACATGAGTTTGATGACGAGACATAAAGAGAAATTCATATTCTGGAATATATGTTTATTTTCCTAGTCTCGTAAGTTATAATATTCTTCTTATCAGGAATTCATATGCAACTGAGTATTGTCTTGTTCTAGTCAAGAGAGTAGAGAGCCTATGTATGAAGTATTATAGTATTTTCATTACCATCGAGCTATAATCGATGGGCAGGCCCCTATTGGTCAACCTCTGATCAGATGGTAAGATATACCGAGCCTGCTGTGGCCGAGTGCCTATGAGCGAGCCTAGTTGGCCGAGATACAGAGTCTAGTCTGGCCGAGTTCCTATGAGCGAGCGTACTACGGAAGTGCAGTTATATATATACCGAGCCTTATATGGTCGGACATTCATTTTACTTACTATATTGGGAGAAATAAGTCAATATCAGCAGGTAAGTATACTTCCAGATTATCTTTGACTCCCATTTACTTACAGTTATTATATTATCAATTCAGTTGCAACTTTCAATTATTTTATTGCCTTCCATAATCGGTACATTATTTCGTACTGACATCCCTTTATTCGGGGACGCTGCATTTCATGCATGCAGGTTCAGACAGATAGACGAGTAGACCTCCTTAGTAGGTATTGCCCGAGTTCAGCTTTATCTGTAGGATCCGCGTCCTTCGGATTTGCCGGGTCTAGAAGTTTTGTGTACATGTTGTGTATATATGTATATAGGCTAAGGGTAGTGAATACGACCAAAATCGGAGAGTCCGATTTTGAGGCAACTGTGGCATTTCGCGCCCGGCCTCGAGAATCTCAGAGCAGAGTTCGAAGCTTGGCCCCAAGGTGAATCCCTCGAGGGAGCATATCGAAGGTTCCCTGTGCTCAGCCTCGGGCAGTAAAAATTGATGACCGTCATGGAAAGGCCAGAAATTCCTAAGGACACGCGGTTAGAGCTGGCCAAGTATGGAAGAATAGTAAAACTCCGTACTGAGCCATTATATAGTTGTACCAATAGCATTACCTTGTCAAAATTATCCATGTACTATGGTGGGATTTCCCCCTTTTATATAAAGGGGACCCTTGTCATTTTGTAACACACATGAATATTGAATACTATAGAACATTCTCTGCTTTTCTTCCTAAACGTGCTCCGCAATTATTCCACTGATTTATTACTTTCATTTATTGTGTTCATTAAGAATTCTTCATTTATTTTTCATTATTCATCATAAAGGGCCATCCTCGAAGCCCCCAATATTTTTATCCCTTCATCGACTGCCCGCTATTGAGCGTAGCAATTCGACCTCGAGGCCCAGTTCCAGCGAGCTCGAGGCTTAGCCTAGTAATATCTTGATTTGCACACCACTACTTCCATTTATTCCTATCTTACTTTTCTTACTCACACTTAGCATCTATTTTCTAACAACTAATATTAAAATAAATCACATATTTTTAGAACCACAAAATCAAACATAATTGTTAATACAATTTTCTAGGTAAACATTTTGGCGCCCACCGTGGGGCTAAAAATAATAGTGATTGTTTTAGTGCTAGTTTTCTAAAAACACAAGTCAATTTTCACAAGTCATTTTTTAAATGCTCACAAAACTCCTGCTCGGGAGGAAACGGATGTTATCCTACAAGTCATTTTTTAAATTCTACAAGCGCATCAAACAACTATTGCTCAGCTGCAGAGTCTACAAAAAACACCAAGCACGACAATGCCAGAAACGACTCCTCGAGTCGAGCAGGCACCGGAGAGATCGAGCAACAACGGGTCAGCAGCAGACCCGCTATCATGAAGATGCTTGAGGACCTTATAAAAGGAATGAATCAGGGGAAAAGAAGATAGAAGCTAACGACAAAAATATGGAGACCTATAACTCGTGGGTCGATCATATTCAAAGCGCACCCCCTATTCTGAAGGGTATAGATTCAGAGAAGTTCGTGCAGAAACCATTCCCATCAACTGCGGGTTCGAAGCCCATCCCGAAGAAATTTAGAATGCCTGATATCCGGAAGTATAACGGAACCACGGACCCTAATGAGCATATCACTGCTTACACTTGCGCTGTAAAGGAAATGACCTAAGAGATGACGGGATTGAATATGTCATGATGAAAAAATTTAGAGAAACATTGTCGAAAGGGGCCATGAGCGGTATTGTACCTACCCTCGAAAAATGGATTTGTTTTCCATGTTGGCGGACTCCTTTGTAAGGGCACACGCGGGTGCCATCAATAATTCCACGAGGAAGTCTGATGTCTTCAAAATTAAGCAGAGAGAAAACGAGATGCTAAGGGAATTTGTATCTCGCTTTCAAATGGAGCGAATGGAGTTACTACTGGTCTCCGACAACTGGGAAGTCCAGGCCTTCACTCAGGGCTTGAACGAATGGAGCTCGGTAGCTTCGAAGCAGCTGAAGTAGAACTTGGTTTAGTATCCAGCCGTTACTTGGGCGGATGTACACAACAGGTATCAATTGAAGATCAGGGTCGAGGACGACCAATTAGGAGCCCTCTCGGGCTCGGTGTACCTAAGTAGGCTCTTGGAAAAGCAGTCTAGGTTTATAGAAAGGGAATCAAGGCAAAATAAAGAAAGATACCAACCGTATGTAGAAGATCAAAGAAATGCCTCGCGGTGCAACATAGCCTGAAGCGATTGAAGGATCGATCGAGGCCAAGGTCCCCGGGGACTAATGAGAAAAATCGGGTTCGATAGGCACATTGGACCGGTAGAGGTGCCTCGGTTATCATAGTGCAACTTCAACATCGATGTCTCAAACATCGTATCAGCCATAGGTAAGATCAAATATACCAGGTGGCCAAAACCCATACTATTAGATCCCTGACAAAGGAACCCCAACTTAGTATGCAAATATCATGGCACTCACGGTAATAGGACCGAGGATTGCAGACAGCTTCGAGAAAAGGTAGCCCGACTAATCAGCGAAGGGCACCTTCGAGAGTTCCTCAGCGACCGAGCTAAGAGCTAGTTTTGGGAAATAGAAGTGAACAAAAAAAATGAACCGGAAGAACCTCAGCATATCATACACATGATTATCGGAGGAGTTGATGTCCCACAGGGACCCGTTTTCAAGCGAACAAAAGTATCCATCACTAAGGAAAGGCGAACTCGAAGCTACATACCGGAAGAAGCTCTTTCATTCAGCGAAGAAGACATCGAAACCTTGTCTCATCCTCATAATGAGGCACTGGTAATTTCTTTTCTTTTGATTAAATTTTAAATTAAACGTTTGCTCGCGGACCTAGGTAGCTCGGCCAACATAATCAGGTCGAGTGTGATAGAGCAGCTCGGAGTTCTCGATAGATTGTGCCCGCCTCTCGAGTCCTTAATAGATTCAATATGTCGAGTGAAACGGCCAAAGGGGAATTCATCCACCTAGTCAACACGGCCAGTACAGTTCAAGACACCAAGTTTCACATCATCCAAGGTGACATGAGATACAATGCCTTACTCAGTAGGCCATGGATACACAGTATGAGAGCGGTGCCGTCAACCCTTCATCAAATGATGATGTTTCCAACAATGGACGGAGTAAAACAGTATACAGGGAGAAACATGCAGCGAGAGAGATGTTCGTGGTGCATGACGTGGCACCGACATCTATGCCTTATACATCGAATAGCCAAAGGACAAACAAATAGCCAAGTACTAGCCGCAACTTACATTCTCGACTACACACAAATGAGTAAATAAAGGACCGTGTCGCATCCTCAGATCAAGCAATTTAAACATATCAAGGTTCAAACGCTATCACCGCTAAGGTACAACCCTCCACCTTTTCATTTATGTTTTATACTAACCCATTGCAGGCGTTCGATCGAAAGGAATCGATGCACCCTCCAGCTTGAAGACCTTGTGTTTTAAAGCACGCATTGCGCTCTTTTTTACTTAGGTCGGGTTTTACCGACGAGGTTTTTAACGAGGCAACATCTATATTCTACCTAAGGAGAGCTTAACAGTATTCAAGGCTTCTTCTAAAATCAACCTCAAATAATGGGGGGCATCCCCCCGGGAGGTCACCTACTCAAAGAAATCTAAATATGCCAAAGAGGGTCTCGACTTGAGAATGTTTTATCGGGCCAATCGGTCGAATGAACCGTGTTCGCGTAGAATAATCAAACTCTCGATTGCGAAAACATCTATGCTTGTATAAAGTAATTGAAGGAGTATATTTTATCATCAAAATGCTTCATGCCTCAAAGAAGTTTTCAATTTTTACAAGAAACGACTATAGGGCTAAAAACTCCCGAGCACTCGAGGACTGTCATCAACAGTCAGCTCACCGAGCCATATAACCTCGAGCTCGTAAGCCCTCAACGAGGCAACCCTGAGCTCGTGCCCTCAACGAGGCAACCTCATGCTCGTAAGCCCTCACGAGGCAACATAGAATCTATAAGACCTCAACGAGGCATGCCCAAATTCATGAGACCTTAAAAAGGCATAACCCCGATATTCAGGCTAAGGCTATATCTTCAAACTTGTAAGACCCCTAAAAAGGCATACCCTCGATATAGACGCTGAGGCTATATCACCGGCGGACTAAAAGGCTATGGCAAAACATAAAGACTATGGTCATATTAAAATGCTCCGGCAAAATTAACGCGGCTCGAAGACGTACGACCGCCGCCATAAAACTACAGGCCTTCAAATACTTCAAAAACAAACTGGTTAATCAGGCTACCCTCGGCATAAGCAAAAGAGCTTCGATCACATCATCTCCAAATAATTAAAAGGCTTCGAAACAACTAGCCTTCAACAAAAAGGCTTCTAAACAATCGGCCTTCGAGAGAACATCCTGAAGTACTCAACAATCGTCACATATCGACTCGAATTGAGGTTCTCGTTTGAGCGGTCGAAGAGTCAGACGAATACAAAACATGCCAAGTCATAATCAAAACTTCAAAAGGTTTTAGCCAAAATGAGGGAAAACTACGACCATACTAGAGGTCGCATCGACCCAATCTAAAAGAGCCTAAGGGCCAACGCGTAAGAGCCCAAGGGTCAGCCTAAAGAGCTTCAGGGATGATCTTAAAAGAGACTAAGGGCCAATGCGTAAGAGACTTAGGGCCAGCCTAAAGAGCCTCAAGGCCAATTCAAAAAAACCTAAGGGTCGATGAGTCCGAGCCAAAACTCAACTCGAGGACTGAGCCCTAAACGGTTAACTATCAACTACTTCCAATTGCTCATCGAGCACGAAAACCTATGGGTTATTTATTTTGAAGTCCATCTCATCGAACTAATTGTTGGCAAGCATTGTAATTCAAAACTCGAGAAAAGACACAAGCAAGTTGGAAAAACCAAAGAGTTTTTCATATATAATACAAAGATACATTTACAATACTCTTGCTGAGAACCCTATAGAAAGATTAGAAAGGAAAAACCTAATCTACTCTCGGGAACTTAGTCTTCCGCCACTCGGGGACTATGGCTCCATCGGTCTCCTTGGGACCATCTCCCTCACCGACCTCTTCCTCATTGTCTTCCGCATCGGAAATAAGGAACTTGGCATCGAACTCATCCGCCTTGGCCTGCTCTATTTCCTCCGAGAAATTGGAGCCCCTAACATGGATCTCCTAGAGGGTTTCCCTCCGGGATCTACATCGGGCATATTCATTGCTTCTACTCTCTCGATCGAAATCCCCCCTCAACTTCGCACGAGCTTCAGCAGCATCTTTCAGATAGATATCCACCTTCTTATTTGATTTTGCTCGAACCTCTTCGGCTTCGGCTCGAGCGTTCACGACCTTGGACTTCATCTTTAAAATATCCGTTTCAAGCTTAGCAATACTGCTCGTCTAAACCGAGTTGTTATCTCGAGCATTGTAAATTTGTATCTCGAGGGTTGAGGCCTTAGCCAAAGCATTCTTTTTGGCCGCAACATGAGAATTTATCTCTGCCTTCAACTCGTTGTAGTCAAAATTGGCCTGCCAATTTCGCCCCAAAGGCGTTCCAGCGCCTCCATCTTTATCTACAACTAAAATATCGAAATGTTAGTTTCTGAAGATGGGAGAAGAAGTCTGTATTCCATCAAGATAAAGTATACATGTTTTTCGAGGTTGCCTTCGTCATAATGACTTCGATTCATCTCTGATCGAAGGTGTATCAAATCTCTTGTCTTCTTATCACAGAGCAGCTTGAGAGATTTCTCCTCGTCCTAGGTTTTCCACAACCTAGCCTCACCGCGAAGCAGCTGAGAATTGAGTTTTGTCGAAGGCTGTGGAAAAGAAGGTTCGGTTAAAAGGATGAAATTACAAAGATGAAAAGGCCAAAAGGTCACCAAACCTCACCACGGAACAAAGCCGCTGAGCCTCCTCGAAAGCCGAGGGTGCATCTACTGGACTAGTCTTATTGTCCCCAGTTGAACCACCCTGAAAGGGGACGTGATCACTCGAGACTCCGCTTGATTTAGGTGTTCCCCGGCCCCGAGCATCCCTCGATGTACCTTTGAAGGGAGAAGAAAATGGTGGTAAAGGACCTTCACTTCTCCCCTCTGGAGGAACCTCTCCCTCGAGGCTGGAGGCCTCAGGTCCTACAAGCTTAACTACCTCGGGTGATTTCTCAGTTCGAGCCGTCGAAGTGGAGCCATCCCTTTTGATTGAATTACCATCTGTGTATCCGCCGATGAATATAAGATCATCACCAGTGGTTTCATCTTCTATATGCCTCCGGGCAGGCCCCGCTTCACAATGTATATCCTCGTCCCTCAAGGATCCCTTCCGCTTGTTATCCTTCTTTGGCTCTGAAGCCGATGGTCCTTCCTTCTTCTCGAAAGGGCACGGTCTCATCTCGTAGAATTTGCCGATACCTGCGATAACGGGACTGATACACATAAAGGAAAGTATTCCTAAAAAAAGGCAACCACACAGCATATACCCTTCGAAAAATCTCACCACTTGTGCTCATCATATGTCGAAGAGACCGCCAGTTTGTGGACCCAGCCCGCAAGATTGGGGACCTCATTTGGCATCCATCGGATCGCTGCGCAGAATGAAAGGAAACGTTCTTACATATTCTATCTCCACTGAGAAAAAAAATAAAAAAGTATAGTACATTACTTACATTTGAAGTTCCACTCCTCGGGAAATGGCAGGAACTCTGCAGGAAAGATAGAGACAGTCCTCGTCCGAACAAACTGACTCATCCACCCTAGATCCATGTTCTTGTCATTGCTTGCAATAAAGGGCTTGGTGGATCAGCGTCTTAATGTGATCAAACCTCGATAATGTAGAGGCCGATACAATCTTAAGAGGTTGCTAAGAGTAAACTAGAGCTCAACCTTTTCAGTAAAAAGCCTCATCATTAGCACGATCCGCCAGAAGGATGGATGGATCTGAGCCAAAGTGGCTCGATACCTTTGACAGAATGCGAGCACGAGTCGGTCAAGAGGACCCAACGTCTCTCTCCATCCGCAGTCTCTCCTCACAGCCTCGAGGTGTCTCTCTTCTATTGATCGAATGAACCTCGAAGCATGTACTCGAGTGCCCGGAACATGGAGAGGTCTCTTTAGTGTAAAGTCTTTAATCGAGATGAAACAACTCGAAGTTAGCTCGCTAAACGCCGGCAGTGTACCACCGGACATGCGGGAAGCATAGGTGGAAATTCCCTCTTACTGGTGAGCGGGTCTGGGCATAGCAGCCATGACTCTTTTGAAACAAGAAGAAGAAGATGAAAACTCGGTCGAAAGCTTTAAACTAAGATGGCGAAAGGACTGGTGCAACAAAAGGAAACTCTATCGAGAAGGTTAGTCGCACAAAGCAAAGCCCTCAATAAAAGGAAAAGTGGATATATATAAGAAGAGAGGCGACTATTCATTAACTTTGGTAGCCAATCAGCTCTGACAAAGCAATTATGGCTTTTTGGGAAATGTACCGACAGGGCCACCTCGGTCACTTCATCTTCATGTCATAAGAATGATGTTAGCATACAACTTTCGAGGGATCGAGAAGTCAAATCAATTCCTTATCAAACCAACCCAGGGGAAGACCTACGATCGAAATCAATATGGCCCGGTATCAAGGATCTCTGTTACTCCAAGACCAAGCTCGAATGGGTTAAATCAAAATTCAAGCTCAACTTTTACCTGAACACTAAGAGGCAAAACTTTGAAGACATTAAACAAGAAAATCCTTTGCATTACGAAAATATATTCTTCATTCTTGCTACTTCCCGAAAATATGTACTTCAAGCTCAAAGGTGCATTTACAAGACTCCCCCGCGGAGCCCACATACAAAAAATAAGAAGTAAAAAGAGCAAAGGGTTCTATTCTTCATCCTTGCTACTTCTCGAGTCGCTTGCAGAGCACTCGTCTCAGGTAGTCGGAACTGCCAATTCATTTTCCAAGGCCTTGTCTTCTTCGATCTCGTCAGAGAGATCGAAATATTTGGCATGCACTTCCTCAAAGGCCTGCCTCCGAGCTTCCAAACAAGCATGAGCAACGGCGCGAGCCAATTTGAGCTTGGCCTCTTCAGATATGTCACGACCCAAACTGATGGGCCACGACGGGCTCCCGATACCTTATTCAACTGAGTACCAACGTAATGTATCTTTATTATTACATCATCATACACGCATGACATATAGGCCTAATAGGCCATCATAATCATTTATAAACTCTAAACATAGGCCGACAAGGCCATACAAGAATTCGTATATATGACATTTATCTATAAGCCTCTAAGATTACATAAATATCATAAGGGTAAGGACTGAGCCCCGCTATACCAATCAATACATGTCCTAATTATGCTGACCAAATAAGCAACTCCGGAGCAAATGGAGCGCACCAGCATCATCCAGTGAGCTGATAGCCTACTTGGAGGGCTCTCGACCTGTTTATCATGACTTGTGGGAATGAAGCGCATCGTCCCCAAGGGACGTCAATATGAAATAATGTACCGAGTATGTAAGGCAGTATACACAAAGTTGAAACTGAACTGATAATCTGAACACATGCTTACCTGGTGATACTGACTCAATTCTCTCAATATAATAAGTAAAATAATTGTGCGGCCCTATAAGGCTCGGTATATATATATATATAACTGCTCTGCCATAGTAGGCTCGCTCATAGAAGCTCGGACATACTAGGCTCTGTATCTCGACAAACTGGGCTCACTCATAGGTGCTCGACCATGGTAGGCTCGGTATATAACTTACCATCTGATCATAGGTTGCCCAATAGGGGCCTGACCATCGATTATAGCTCGATGGTAATGAAAATACTGTAATACTATAAGTATAGACTCTATGCTCTCTTGGCTGGAAGAAGAAAATACTCAAATGAATATGAAGTCTCGATAAAGAGAATATTGTAACTTAGAAAACTAGAAACATATACATAAATTCTGGGATATGAATTTTTCTTTATGTTTCGTTATCAAACTCGTGTAATTACGATATCATGCCAAGATGAAAGAAGGTCTTAGCCTTAACATACCTAGAGTAGGAAAAACTCCGCATAGTATTCTTGGCGAAGATTGCACCGTATCCTTTTATAATCGCAAAATTTTGATGGAATTATGCTTCGTTCCTTGAATTATTTGAATGACACAAAGGTTCTTCCTCTGTGAATTATTTTGAACGAATAAAATGAAGCTTTATCCTCTGACGTCTTAGAAAGAATGGAACATATCTCCTGTTGGTGTTTGTTCATAAGAAGTGGAAAATTAGCTTTCTTAGAAAGCTTGAATTGTCTAAATAGGAGCTGGCGTTTTCAA
Organism: Nicotiana knightiana; assembly: GCA_005239525.1. Classification (NCBI taxonomy): domain Eukaryota; kingdom Viridiplantae; phylum Streptophyta; class Magnoliopsida; order Solanales; family Solanaceae; genus Nicotiana; species Nicotiana knightiana. The sequence continues at coordinate 132,105 of ML382528.1, read as the reverse complement.
GACCAATTAGCTAACGTTTTGTTTTTGAATTTGAAACTCCAGTATCTTTGAATTGTAAGAACTTCCTATGTTTTATGGTAAAACTTGTATAATGATTATAACATATGTAATGTCCCTTCTTTGGCTAGCATGACTGCCACCTATTCAAGAAGACTAAAGAGTCATTCTCTTTAGTTTGTGGCTTTTTGCCACGTTTTGGGGTGGGGGGGGGTGTATAATTTATAAATTTTTATCCACTTATTAGTTAACTAGGTAATGTCCCGTTACCCGGTAATTAACTAACTACCTGCATAATTTAAAGAAAGTTGCCACAAATTACTTACAATTCTACTTATATTTAATATACTTTATACATCATATTATCAAGGTCATATGGTACATTGTATGGTGCTAGTCCATAAATATCGGGAAGTCACGCTCGACCCGTATTTTATCCCAAATTGGCCTCTTTCAGCGAAACTCATTTTTTTTAATTCATGTACCCTTTATCCTTCATGACGCTTATTTATTCCTTGTTTTAAATAGCATAAACACGTTAATGTCTAGATGAACTCATCCCCGAGTCTACGTCAATTAACCGAAGACGAAACTTTAACATACAAAAATGCGGGATGTAACATCATTCCCTCCTCTTCAACATTCGTCTTCGAATGTTGACTGGTGCTCTTACATTTTCATAGCCTATGTCTTCTGAATACTTTATTACTCTCCTTCCCATCTAGGCAGTTATTCTATGATTAAATCCAAAGGTCAGGGCATTCCCCCCTTTTAGGCCTCTTTCTCACCCCACGACTTATTGTTAGAATCTTTTCGGTCTCGTAATTGTTGCTACTTTCTATCATGCAGCCTATAAGACTCTAACCTTGTAAGTGTGCTTATGCGTCTCTTCTCTCCTTTTTCCTCCAGCACTTAGCCAATTTGTAGGCCTTACTTGTAAACATATACATAGCTTAATATGATGTCTTTCTGGGCATATATAGGTATACTAAAGTTTTTCTCTCGGTACCTTGTAGAACTTGAGAATATTGCTATATATTATTTCATATAGTTGAATATTTACCGCATCTACGTAGGTCATACTATACCATAACTTTTACTTCGATTTATCATTATTGAGGCCTGCAACAAACTCTAGGTTACTCTCGTTGTTTATCCCTAAGACTGGTGGTCTAATTTCATCTCATGTTGTTGAACTTCCATCCATCTATTGTTGATTAACCTTAATGTTGATTCATCATATACCACTGATAACTTGATCTCTTATGTAACACTGCCGCTAGGGCTCACGTCTCATCAGGGATATCTGAGGTAATTAGATTGGTCAACCTATGGGCGATACTACTCACCTTACATGGATATATTAATCATGTACAACTCATGAAATCCTCTTCAAATCATTACTCAATCGAAGGCCCAAACGTTATCATTTATCTATCACAATTATGCCCTCATTGTACTATCAGGGCAGCATTCCATCTTTTCTAAATGCCATTAACCTTAGACTCGTTTGAGTTGATTCAGGCTATACTAAGCTTTGTATAAATTAGAAAAACCATCAGCTCTCTTGTTTTTATGGCTTAATCCTAAGGACTTTATCAATTTTCATCATATTCCTACTCGCCTTTTCTTATCCATACTTCTGTCTTCCTAAAACCTTGTCTCTTTACCATATTTTAGCTTGCGACCTACATATTCATTTATACTACTCGAAACCTTCCTTCAACTCGCTTGCACACAAATCTCCTAATGTAATTTTGGAACATTAGACGAGACATCACATCGTCTCTAACTCTTCTTTACTCTGTTGGCCAGATCTCTTGATACCTAGAAACCATAGGCTGGAAGATATGCTACTGACGATGCCGCTATTATTTCTAGATACTGAATCCCCGTGCTTCTAGCCTATTATCCAAAGTATGGACTATTCACGAGCTTTGGCCTTCGATTAATCGGGAGGAAATTTGAGGGTCAAGAGCATCACGGATTAGTGTTGTGGCCCGGTGGAGGTAAGTAATGGTTATAAATCTTGTCCCGAGGGTATGAAACCCTGGACTTTATATTTCTCACTACTTTTAGAATGGCGCACATGTCGGATGATGAGTATGTGGCACACACTGATTTTTGGATTGGACTTGGTCCTCTCCGCGACAACTATTGAGTTGCGCATTTTACTCTAAATCATATGTTAAACTATGTTCCAAAGACTATTGCTATATTTAGGCTATAAGCCATGTTTGGGGCCTCGTGCCGACTTGTTTAGACCCTTTGGGGGATTTTTACTGATATTTCCTCACTGTTTATTGATGATTTCACTCAGTCACATTGTACTTACTGTTTTCGAAACTCAACCTGATTTACACTACTTTTAGATTAAAAAAATGATGTTTTGGGTCTAGTTCCCCATTTTACTAATACGTGGGGCTTTTGAGAGGTTTTGATTGAGTGACGTCGAGGGCCTGATTTGTGAGGATATGATACGCCATAAGGTGGCTTGATATTAGCGCTTGGGCTGAAAGAGCCCCTCCGGAGTCTGTACACACCCCAGTGAGCGTAGGTACCTATTTAGAGCGAGTGCCGAGTGCCGAGTGCCGAGTGTCGAGTGATTGGGAGGCATGAGTGACTGTGAGGTATGCCCGAGGGGCTGGTTATGAGTGATTGTTAGGTATGCCGGAGGGGTTAATTATGAGTGACTGTGAGACATGCCCGAGGGGATGATTATGATATATGTTTTTTCCCGAGGGGCTACTTATGATTTTACCATTTTCACTCTGAACTTATGAAATATGTTTTGCCCGAGGGGCCTTTTTATGATTTTTAGCATTTTTAAACTAAACTTCTTGAAAGTTATGTTGAAACTATTGGCAAGTATATTTCCAAATGATTTTTACTGAAATTGGTTTTTAAGCGTGATGATTTAACGTATACATTGTTGGAAAGAAAGGTTGTGCTTATTGTGAATTGATGAATTGATTTTATGTGTTTCTTGCTGCTCAGACCCGATTTTTTTTCATTACTACTGAGTTGGTGTACTCACATTACTCCCTGCACCTTGTGTGACGATCCAGGTGTTAGGGCAGGGTGAGCTGTCTATCTATTCCAGAGATTTCTCGGAGGTTTGCGAGGTAGCTGCATGCGTCTGCAGCCCTGCTCTATCTCCTGCTTACTATTATAGAATTTATTTTCTTTTAAATTGTATATTTTATGTAGATGCTCATGACCAGTGACTCCGGGATCTTGGGGGTTATATTTAATATTTAGTATAGCTTTAACTGTTTTATAAATGTTTAAAGGAAACCTTTATGGGTTATCAATGTAGTAAAGATGTAAATGGAAACTTATTATGATTTGAGTGTAGTTTTGGCTGGCCTAGTTCAATGATAGGCGCCATCACGACTGGCTTAGATTTGGGGTCATGACAACTTGGTATCAGAGCGCTAGGTTACATAGGACTCACCGGTCATGAGTAGGTTTAGTAGAGTCTTGCGGATCGGTACAGAGACGTCTGTACTTATCTTCCAGAGGCTGCGAAACCCTTAGAAAAATCTCACATTCTTGAATTCTTGTCGTGCGAATCCATTGTATTCATCCAAGAGCGTAACTCTTGAATTCCTTCCATGTATTCGAATGCGCATGAGACCGCTTGGTATCAGATGTGCATCGGCATCTTGTGACTTCAATGGATAAGATGTGATTTTTGCATGTTGGTAATGGGACAGTCTGGAGGACTTGAGGCCAGATTCATTCTGTGGCTTAAGTGTTGAGATTTCGTTGTGTGGGGACATATATTTGGGGACTTATATGTTCGTTGATGTCCTTATTAACGGGACTTTGTGACTAGATAATAAATACAATTGAGAGCCTCACAGATTCTTATTTCAACACAATCACATTACGCCCTTGTTCCTTCTCAACTATCCACCCTTATTACTCCTTGTTGCAGCGCGCAACCCGATCCCACCGGACAATCACATTTCAGCTCTATTACATTCTGTTGCAGCGTGCAACTCGATCCCACCATACAGTTTACACTCCACCCGTGTTACCTCTCCACCCTTATTACTTTGTGTTGCGGCGTGCAACCCGATCCCACCATACCATTTACACTCCACCCTTGTTACCTCTCCACCCTTAATACTTCGTGTTGCAGCATGTAACCCAATCCCACAGTACCATTTACACTCTACCCTTGTTACCTCTCCACCCTTATTACTTCGTGTTTCGGCATGCAACCCGATCCCACCGGACAATCACATTTCATAGCAAACAATAACAGCCCACAATTCAATCACATGGCTTCATATAATCAAGAGTACAATTTCATAACACCCAAACAATCATGTGTTCACAATAGTCTTTAGCATCAATTAATTCAACCACAAAGATTCTCATCAACAAGAATATAAATTTATTACAACCAAAAATCCATATGAAGTTAAGCCACAATAAACCTTGCCAACAATGAGTCATATACAATATTTCCATGGTCATTTAGATCAATTCACAACTCCATTTCATCACTTGTTACATAGCCCTTATCACATAGATACATTTACACATTTGAGTTTGTTACCATTTTTTCATACCAACATACTCAACCATTTAACGAACCTTGCACATGATAGAGTAATCACATAGAAGTCACCTTTCACAATTTCAATTATCACGATAGTCGACTAAGAAAAATCAGAGAATAAAATATCACACCTCAACACAACCGGACAATCAATTCACATTTACTCAGCAAGAAACTCATACCAAATGTTCGAACACCAACAAGGTGACTCTACGAAGATTCAAGTTAGCCATACATACCTCGAGTCGCCCCATTTTAATCTCTATCACAATTCACCGGACCATCTAGCACCGTCAATCTATTCCACAATGTGACATATTTCACTTAGAATTAGGAATCGTGTACTCAATTGAGCATTTTATCAAGCACTATGTGAACCCTTAGACTACTAACCCCCTTTTGAGAATAATTACCCAAATTCGTTGTTCCTTGTAATAGATTATGGGGTTTAACTCACATATATGCAAGATTTCAACTTTTTATTTTCAAGAACCAACCTATGTGTGTTTAATTCTTAACCAAAATCTGAGAAATTTGGGAAACTAGGGTGAAGACTTACTTCTTTGAGTGAAGAATAGGGTGACGACTTCTGATCATTTTTGAGGCTTTAAGGTAGTAAATGAATCTACTTCTTGGCACAAAATTATTCCCCTCCCACTCGATAACCGATTCATTAGGAAACTCGAGCCTTATAACCCTGGTTCGACAGTCGAGTTTAGGAAAGCACGAATAGAGCCAATCCATCCCCATAATTACATCAAAATCTACCATTTCTTACTCAATAAGATCGGCCGTGGTATCCGGACCACGCACTGTGACAAACCATTTCTATAGACTCGGACGGCCGTAATACAATCACCAACAAGAGTCGACACAAAGAATGGCTCATGAAGTTGTTCGGGTTCTATCCCAAAACATGAAGCAATAAATGGAGTAACATATGAAAAAAAAGACATGTGATCAATAAGAGCATAAACATCATGTGACTGAACAATCAGAATACATGTGACAACATCTGGAGAAGCCTCGGCGCTCTGGTAACCACTCAAACCATAAAACCGGTTGGGTCCCCCTTGACCCCGCGCTCTACCCCTAGCTTCTTCGCACCCTGCTGGTGTTGCAAGGTGTGCTGAGGACATAGCGGCTAATGAATTGTAGGGCTGATCAGCACCTCTACTTGTGCCCTGAGTCGGTGCACGACAATCTCGCTGAACGTGGCCCCTCACTCCGCATCTATAGCACACTGGAATATCCAAGCAACAAGGCTTAGTATGAAATCTTCCACACTTAGGGCATGGGACCCTCCGCTGCTGCTAGAACCTCCTACCTGATTGACCCGACTGATGGAACCTCCTGCTACGTGAACCGGTTCCAAAACGACCTCCCTGCTAATAATGGTACCCTAATGGCGGCGCACTGGCTGAGGACTGAGCATGTGACTGAGATGGCCCTGATGAACCTCTCCCAAGGGCTGATCTCACACCTCCAACTGAGCTTCCAAGGTTGCCCGCTGACCGGGAACTACTACCGCTCTCTCTCTCTCCATCCTTATCTTCAATTTCCGAGCTTATGTAGCCTGGGTGAATCCAATTATTTTCCCATAATTCATATCTGAATGTAAGGCAGCTATAGCAGGTTCATTAATAACCAAGGGACCAAGGCCTTGAACAAACCGACGAACTCTAGCCCCCATAGTAGACACCATGTGAACAGCATATTTGGACAAGTGCACAAACTCCATATGATACTCCCACACACTCATGTATCTCTACTTGAGGGCCTCAAACTCTAAAGCATGCGCTTCCATAATCTCGGCAGGCAAGAAATGATCCATTAAGGCATCCACAAACTCCTCCCACCTCGTCGGAGGGCTCCCCTCTCCACGGGTACTCTCCCACATTTAAAACCACGAATATGCCGCTCCCCTCAGACGACAGGAAGCCAACTCAACCCCCTATGTCTCAGTAGCCCTCATAACTCGGAGGGTCTTGTACATCTCATCAATAAACTCCTGAGGGTCGGCCTCTGGGTAGGTGCCTGTGAACTTTGGAGGGGCTAACCGCAAAAACTGGTTTACCCTGGAACCCGGAGAATCCCCTTGCTCGCTAGAGGGTGCAGAGGCAACATGTGATCTTTGGGCCTGGGAGGCCAATAACTGGGTCAACATCTGAATAGCTCCCATGAGGTCCCCATTAGAAATATCGGGACCAGAAGCTGGGACTGAAAAAGGATCAGGAACATCAGCGGGAGGGAATGTAGCACCCTCCGTTGGAGAAGGAATAAGAATATCATGGCCTGGGATGGAAGAGTCAGCAGATTTAGGGTCGGGGAATCATTCTCACCTGCACCATTAGATAAAGAATTCACGGCCACTCCTGTGGCGGAATTGGCCTCTGGGCTGAGTCGGGCTCTCTTCTTGGGTGCCATTACTGAAAATTGGAACAATGCACGAGTTAGAGATAGACAACCTCACCTTCCACCACATCGCACGATATAGAGTAGCAATAAAAGGGTACTTTCCCAAATATCCATGCTGGCCCTTAATTATAGATGTGGTCGAGAACACACCGATAAGAAGGGATCTACTATACACGGCTCCGAGACATCCAAGGACACTTTTAAAACATTAGGTTCTGATACCAATTTTTTCACGCCCCAAAAACCGAGGGACGAGACCGGCGACTAACTAGGTGAACCCGGTCAAGCGGACCTAGATTGCCTTTCCTACCCAACGCGTTTCCCCGTATAAACAATGCACCATATTCCATATGAAATAGAAACTTAGGATATAAGCGTGGATTTACAAACTTAAGTTCATTTCCCTTTTAGCATTTCAACAGTTGATTCCCAAAAAACATTACACAATACATACATAACTTTCCAATACGGACCACGATCCCGAATACGTGCAGTTACTAGCCAAAATACATATTTACACCCACATCATGTATATGGATCCTCTACTCATACTAGGAGTTTATAAAATATTTGTCGGCAACAAGGCCCTTGTTATACCTTACAATACATAACAGACTCAAAAGAGATGTAATGAATTACACACGGCCCCCGGAGGAAGTGGGGCTCAACAGTACTGCTGAAAGATGAATAGGAGGCATCACTAACGGTGAACTGAGCTACCTGCTATAAAACCACCTACATCCATATAAAATATGTAGCGCCCCCTGCAAAAGGGACGTTAGTACTGTGGAATAGTACTAGTATGTATGGGAAAACTTTACTCAAAGTAAAATTAAGAGATGCACATATAGAAGCACTTAAAGGAACCAACACATAGTGCACAGTTATACACAAAGAAATACAATTGAGAGCCTCACATATTCTTATTTCAACACAATCACATTCCGCCCTTGTTCCTTCTCAACTATCCAGCCTTATTACTCCCTGTTGCGGCGCGCCACCCGATCCCACTGGACAATCATATTTCAGCTATATTACATTCTGTTGCGGCGTGCAGCCCAATCCTATCGTACAGTTTACACCCCACCCATGTTACCTCTCCACCCTTATTACATCGTGTTGCGGCGTGGAACCCGATCCCACCGTCATTTACACTCTGCCCTTGTTACCTCTCCATATTTATTACTTCGTGTTGCGGCGTGCAACCCGATCCCACCGTACCATTTACACTCCACCCTAATTACTTCATGTTGCAGCGTGAAACCCGATCCCACCGGACCATCGCATTTCATAGCAAACAATAATAGCCCACAATTCAATCACAATGCTTCATATCATCAAGAGTAAAATTTCATAAAACCCAAACAATCATATGCTCACAATAGTCTTTATCATGCATTAATTCAACCACAAAGATGCTCATCAACAAGAATATAAATTCATTAGAACCAACAATCCATAGGACGTTAAGCCACAATAAATCATGCCAACAATAAGTCATATACGATATTTCCATGGTCATTTAGTTCAATTAGATCAATTCACAACTCCATTTCATCACTTGTTACACAACCCTTATCACTTAGATACATTTACACATTTGAGTTCGTTACCATTCTTTCATACCAACATACTCAAGCATTTAACGAACCTTGCACATGATAGAGTAATCACATAGAAGTCACCTTTCACAATTTCAATTAACACGATAGTCGACTAAGAAAAATCAGAGAATGAAATCTCACACCTCAACACAACCGGACAATCAATTCACATATACTCAGCAAGAAACTCATACCGAATGTTCGGACACCAGCAAGGTGACTCCATGAAGATTAAAGTTAGATGTACATACCTCAAGTCGCCCCCTTTTAATTTCTATCATAATTCACCTGACCGTCCAGCACCGTCAATCTATTCCACAATGTGACATATTTTACTTAGAATTAGGAATTGTGTACTCAATTGAGCATTTTATCAAGCACTATGCGAACCCTTAGACTACTAACCCCCTTTTGAGAATAATTACCCAAAATCGTTGTTCCTTTTAATAGATAATGGGGTTTAACTCACATATATGCAAGATTTCAACTTTTTATTTTCAAGAACCAACCTATGTGTGTTTTATTCTTACCCAAAATCTGAGAAATTGGGGAAAATAAGGTGAAGACTTACCTCTTTGAGTGCAGAAGATGATGTTGAAACCTTCTCTCTCAAGAACTCTCTTTTTCTCTCCCTATTTTTGGTCAGAAAATTGTTAACAATGAAGGGAAGGAGTATTTTATAAAATAGGGGGTCGGGTTTTAAAAATTTAGAAAATAGGAGCCCCAACACAAAAATGCTGTCAGGAATACAATCGCATTTATGCTATGCGGTCTGCATTCCTGTCTCACAATTGGCCTTCAAATGGTCCAAAATGGGAACCACACTGCCCAGGTATGCGACCACTATGCGGTCTGCATACCTGTTATGCGATCGCATAGTGCGTCGCATAACCTCCCTCGCAAAAACCATGGGGCAAGAATGCAATAACTATGCGGTCCGCATACCCAAAATGTAATTTCATTCCAGGCCGCATAGTTGTCCTCGATTTGGACAGGCTACTGTCCAGGTACCCGACCATTATGTGGTCCGCATACCTGTTATGCGATCGCATAGTGCGTCGTATAACGCGCAACTTCTGGAAAATTTAATCTTTCAAGTCCTGGGATACTTTTTACTCAAAATAGGATCATTTTAAGCATTTCTACAGTTATAACATCACTAGGACCTATTCACGCATTATTTTAGACATAGAAATTTTACGGGTCTTTACGCCCGCATATTGCATGAGGCTAAGCTCTGCCTCCATTTGCATAAGGATAACCTCTGCATTCAATTGCATAAGGCTAATATTTTCTTTCACCTTGCATAAGGCTAATCTCTTCCTTCATCTACATAAGGCTAATCGCTGCCTTCACGTTGCATAAGGCTAATCGCTGCCTTCACCTTGCATAAGGCTAACATATGCCTTCATCTTTTATAAGGCTAATCTCTGCCTTCCATCTGCATAAGGCTAAATGCTGCCTTCCCTTGCATAAGGCTAATCGCTTCCTTCATCTTGAATGAGATTAAGCTCTACCTCCGCATTCGCACAAGGCTAATTTGTGCCTTTGTTTCAATGGGACTAAGCCCTGTTCCGCATCTTGCATGAGGTTAACCTCTACCCCGCATCCTGCATGAGGCTAAGCTCTGCCTCCATCTGCATAAGGCTAATCTCTTCCTTCATTTGCATGAGACTATGCTCTGTCTCCATACATGCATGAGGCTAAGCTCTGCCTCCAATTTACATTCATTCGCCGGGACTAAGCATTGTCTCTCCAACATTATCTACTTTGCTCTTCTTTCGGGCTATGCTCTGCCCTCTAATTCGCAAGAATAAGCTTTGTCTTGTTGACACCATATTATTGCATCTCATGGGTTTAAATATCGCCAACCTATCCAAAGGTGTCATAGTCTAAAGGCATCATCCTCAAAGTCGGAAGACACCATGTCATGGCCTGAGGATCTCTCTCGACTTGCATATCATTATTTCAAAGGCGTCATAGTTCAGAGGTGCCATCCTCATGGCCCGAGAACATCATTTCATGGCCTGCGAATATCTCACCGAACAAATCATGGCACATGACATCATGGTCTAAGGACGTCATCCCTAGCCGTCCGAAGACATCTTTCATGGTCCGAAGGGAACCTGCATCATCTTTAAATTTCTGCACAATATATGCTTATAGCATCTTCGTTTGCAGGTGACCTGCCAAGCAACTGCTATCCTAGCGGGAGCGATCTCGCTCCAGTTCATTCAGTTATCTCAAAACATGGCCTCTCACCATAACCAATCCTTCGCCTATCCCGAAACATTGTGTCCGTTCTTGTGATGACTTCATTAATATATTTCGCCGATGAATCCAGAAGTACACACGGCCTAATTCCTGTAAAACCAGGGATATGTAGGCAGCTCAGAAGCCAGAGTGTGGCCTAAATCTCTCAAACTGTTTCGCTCGGTCAAAATTGGCCATCATATCTTTACCCGACAACTCTTTCATCCTTTCTGGGTAAAGAAAGGCAACTGTTGATACCCAATTTTTACCAAAATATTTTTTTAAATTGCATATATATCTTCAAAATCATGCATTAGCATCAATTGGTATTTTTCATAATTTTCATATTTTTATTAATTTCCCCAGTATTTTATTTCAAATAAATAATCATAAAATTGCATCACAAATGATTTCAAAAATAAATTTTGGGGTTAATTTACTATTTATGGTCTTATTAAGTCCAATTAATCCATAAATGACCAGATTGTCACTTTTGGATACAATGCATACATTATTCCTTTATTTTATCATAAATCGGTCCATTATACTTTTAAAATATTAAATAACCATGTTTAAAACATTTCTATGCATTAAATTCTTTTTTATAATAATTAGTAATTATTTTACAAATTATTTTATTTGGGTATTTAACAAATAGCCTTGTTTAATTTCAATTTCAGCCTAAATACCAGCCCAATACCCCTTATAAATTAGCCCAAACCCTTTGAGCCCAAAACCCCAACCTGCCCGACCCAATATCCTTAGCCAATCCTGGCCCTTGATCCTTTTTTATCAACGGTCCGGATATCCCCTTACCATAATTAAAGTAAATGACCCCCCAAACCCCTCATTCCTCTCTCACACTTCGCCATCGCTCACCCTCTTCTCTCTCAAACTCTCTCAGACCCTAACCCTAAATCTCACCTCGACGTCACTCTCCTTCTATCGACCATGGTAGATTATCACTATCCTCAAGCCCTAATGCCTCTCCTACACTCTCTTTGAGGTCTTCAAGGGACAAAGGTCAGTCCACTTTTGGTACTCAAGAGGTCTTCAAGATTTAAGTATTTTTCTCTGTTCTTATGTGTTCTCTGATACTCTTGGTACTCTGTTTGGATTCCGATGTTCGTCCTTGATTATTTGCTACATGATTTTGTTATGTGGTTAACTCTCATGATTACTGCTTTGTTTAATTAGAGTATCTTGTGATTTTACCCTAGTATGTATTTATTAGGGCTTCGGATTCTATTCCTTCTGTTTTTACTCGACTTATCTGCCTATTCATGAGAACCTGTGTTATTTTCCCTAAAATTGATGTTATTTTGAGTCCTTGATTCACTGACTTTCTATGGTTATACCTATGTGATGATTTTCTCAATTATTTCCATATTGCCTTTAATTATTTCTTACCTTATTCCCTGATAAACCGTGTTATTTACTGATTTTTAATAGTATTTCCTTAATTTAACCCTTTGTGTATTTACCCCTAATTATCTACTCTATACCTAAGTTATTTGATTTCTTTCATTAATTAACTACCATGTTCTTTACTGTTAACTGGTTGTCTTTAATTGAAGGAAGACCTTACTGATTTTGTGCTTGATTGATTTTGTGATTCCCCAATTACTGAACAACTGATTTCTTACCTTATTTGCCTAGCTCTCAACTGCTATATATACCATCTTCTATTCTCACTAACACACGCACACTAGTTCACAATAACTCTCTCTTATACTTAAAAGATCTCTACTCTTTCTTCTTACTTGCTACTCTTGCTAAATTAGCTGGTTCTAAACCAAGGCTAGTTATTGCACTATACCTGCTCTATACTTTGTGCTTACTCTCCTTAACTTGTATGTCCTGATTCAATTAATCCAAAACTCTATGTGTTATTGCTTCAATTCAATGGTTTCCAGTTTTGCTCCTGCTTACTATTTGGTTGTTTGATGTGAAATTTGTATGTTTAAATCATGGTTTCACCTAGCAAGCTTGGACTACCCTGTTTAGTTACTAGCCTATATGAATTCCGATTAGCATGTCTATGAATCTGCCTCTTGCCTCTCTAGCATGTCTCAACCCGACTTTACTCCATGTAAGTATGTTTGATTGTTTGTCTGTTTGTTTACTCATATTCTGGTATTAATATGCTTTGCTAAGTTATCTAATATCTCTAAGTAATTCTGGTTCTGTTTTTAGTTATGTCTAGTACAACTATGTTCTTAAGTGTCTGTTCTGAAGTCAATGCCTTAGGTCTGTATCATTAGTTGTAGGACTAATTCCTTAAATCCTGTAAACTCAGGGAAAGCTTTTGTGCTTCTGTTGTTATATATTTCACCGTGCGTGTTCTATATGTCCCCAAGTCCCCAATACCCCTGTGTGAACTCTGTTTTTAGTAGTACTGGACTTGATTGTTCTGTATGCCAATCATTCTGCTTGCTGAATATTCAAAATGCTTACATTGTTTTCAAATTGTTTTACTACTATTCAGTTCATTTTCAAAAAACAAAAAAAACTCCTTTACTTCTTGAATCAATTCATTTTCTCTTGTCAAAACCTTTTTTCAAAACTATGTCAAGCACTTTAACTATACTCTTAAGTCCCTAGGTTCTGACCCTCAAGTGTGTGACTGCCTTGGGATCCTTTTGTGATCCCTCTGAACTTTGACACACTGAAGCTGGCCCTTCTACAACGCACTTACTCAATACTTGTTATGAAAGTCTCGGTGTGAGCACTGGACGGGATCCTAGAGGTCCTTAGGGAACTCTGACATAACTGAACATGAAATTGGTTATGAAACTCTTGGCATTTGAGGTTACGGAAGGCCCGGTATCCTCAGGATGTATTTGGGAAGGCCACCGGGCTCCCTATAGTTTAATCTATGTCTCATTTATGTAATTTATGTAATCCTGGTTTGTAATTATCCTCTATCAACAGATATTGGGGTAACTACTAAAAATTGAGGGTAGCTATATGATCCTGTAGGGTAAGTTGGGGTAGGAATCATGATTTAGGATTTACATTATGCTAATCCGCTCTAGAAATCATGTTCTAGGCTTGTGTGATGCACTAGAAATCATGTTCTATGATTTCTATGTTATTTGCATTAAAACTAGGATGCATCTGTGCATTAGATATCCTGTCTTAGGACACTCACATTTACTGTTGTGCATATTAGAAACATGTGGTAAACCATCATTTAGAAATCATGCCACTAGGATATTAAAATTTCCAAAAAACAGTCATCTCTGTGTGCGTTAGATATCATGTTCTTAGGACTCTGTTTGCATCTGTTTTTAATCATGTCTATTTTGACTAAATAAATAACTGTCCATGAAAAGATTTAAAACAGCCTCACGCGTAGGTATCATGTCTCTAAATACAAATTAGTATAAATCACTTGGTATAATCTACATCACCTAGATCAGCATGCACATAGGTTGAAATAATCTTAAATTGTTTAAACAACTTCTATCAATATGGTTGCATATAGTCTCACGCCTAGGCAAGCCTTAGGTAATTAATCTTCTTGTAAAAAATGAGAAATTGTGTTTTGATTGTTTATAAACTAATTAAGTCCCACAGGTTTTTAAAATCAGTAGGCAAACTGATTAGGACCCTGCCATTGAGTTTTATAAAACAATATTGCATATTATGTGTACTAATGTTCACCTAGACATCCTGTCATGTGATTCTTTTTTTTTTCTTAATTACCTGCATTTATGTTTGAGACGTGTTGTTTATTTTCATTACATGTGGAGGTAAACATGAGCCTCTTAACTGCATCTTTCATTTATCTGCTGGTCCTAAATTTTATTTGCTTGTGGCCTAGAATTTTACCCTTTTAAATGCCTTAGGGGTTGTCTAGAACTGCCCAGATTTAGAGGTCCCAAATTCCTCCAGGACCCCAAGGAAGGTACGGGTAATAGCACGCTTAGAGCTCGTTAAATAAAACCTGTTAATAACCACTAAGGGATAGGGTAATGGGTAGAAAAGGATATGATGACCCATGCACTAATGCAACGTGTAGCCCCTCATTGAGGAGTGATTATCGGGAATTGCATGGATATGATCCTATAGATTAAACAACTTCGGACCCCTTTCACCCATTTACATATGTGTGCTTAGACTACTAATATTTTAAAACCTTTATTCATTTACATACGTGTGCTTAGACTGCTAATATGTTAAAACCTTTATTCATTTACATATGTGTGCTTAGACTGCTTATTTGCACTTGATTAATTCACAAATTAAGTTTGGTCGGCACCCACAGTTGTGGATTTCGAGGGGTGCCTAACACCTTCCCCTTGAAGTAACTTCAAGCCCTTACCCAATTTCTAGTGAGACAATTAGTGTTAGAAATGACCTGTAATAGGTGCCCTCACGCACCTTAATTCGTTAGGTGGCGACTCTTCAAGTTCCTTATATCCGTTTTTCCCAAAAATAAAAGGAGTTGTCCCAATATTGTCGAAAACCCTGACTAATCCGAAAGGAGAGGAAATAGGGGGGCACGACACCCGGTATTTGTGGACTAGTGCCATACAAGGTACCACATCAACATAATAGTAAGGTGTACAAAGTGTGTTAGAGTGAGTGGTAATTTAAGTATTTTGAGATAATTGCTAATTATGTGGATGATTGGGTAATTATTGGTTAATGGGGGATTAACAAATTAATTAAGGAATTAAGTGGATAATTGTTGGATAAGCCTAAAGGGCTCAACGTGGCAGCAAATTTAATTGGGAGATAAATGACTCTTTGATTTGCAAACTATGTGCCATAATTAGAACAATAGTTGGCTAAGTCATCCAGATAAAGTGGGGCATACATCCATATATAATACATCTCAAACATTAAGATTTTATAAGTAAGATGGGTAAGTAAAATTCTGTAAGTAAGACTTTGTAAGTAAGATGGTAGTTAACGTGAGTAATTCCTATATCCATCCGCATATATCACATAAGCACGTAAAATCTTCAACAATTAAAAGAAATGTGAGATTTTTTAATTATAAGGTAGCATGGTGCAATCTTTCTCAATAATATCATAGGGATTTTTTCCAACTTCGATCCGCCGTTATGTGTTGTCGCAATTGACATGTGTTAAAGGGATTGTCAAGAGAATCGAGCCAGGTATGTTAAGGTTATCCCTTCTTTATTTTTGGCATGATCTATACGACACGAACGAAACGAGCAAATGCATAACTTCCATACATGACTCTATTCATAAAAGCATTAGAGATGCCTATGTTCTTGAAATTTCCATGTCTTATCATTATATCGTCTGTTCATGGGTCTCAGAAATTACGTAAGTTGATAAACTTTGTTTCATGACATTAATCATAGATATAATGGTCTTATAACATTCCGAGAGATTTTATTGACGTACTACTCATGCATTTCATTAATTTATACATGTACGTTTACCCATATCCAAACGACATTATATACGTGTATATATGTGTGTGTAAGTGTGTGAGTGTATATATATGTATATGGGATATGGGAAAAGGTTAAGACATTATATACACACCACCACCTGATCAACTGGTATACGTTAATGATTTTGCCCATAGTGGCCGAGATGATATGATGGGATGTCCCCAGAGGCTTGATGATGTTATGAAAACATGTACCTATGCAGGACATGACATTCATACGCATATGCATGACACTATAAGTATTTCATGATTTATAGAGTTATCTAGACTTACATGTCGAGTCTTTTACTCCATGTTTCTCTCATGTCTATTATTTATTGATTTTCATTCCTTAAATACTCGGTACATGATTTGTACTAACGTCCCTTTTGCGTGGGGATGCTCCGTTTTAGGCCCTCAGGTCCCGATAGACAGGTCGAGAGTCCTCCAAGTAGTTTATCAGCTCAGCGGAAGATGTTGGTGCGCTTTATTTGCTCCGGAGTTTCTTATTTGGTCAGTATGATTTGGACATGTATTGTTTAGTATGCCGGGGACCTGTCTCGACCTTTATGGTATTTATCTACTCTTAGAGGCTTGTAGACATATGTCATGTACGTAAAAGATTATATGGCCTTGTCGGCCTATGTTCAGTGTACGAGTGATCTTTTTGGTCTTATAAGCCTGTATGTCTTATGTATAAGTTGGTATTACATGTTTTATTCTAGTTATCCTACGGAAGCCTTTCCGTCTCATTTGCCTATAATAGCACGATACATAAAGATACAATATGTTGGTACTCGATTGAGTAAGGTACCAGGTGTCCATCGCGGCCCATCGATTTGGGTCATGACAAAAGTGGTATCGGAGCAGTTTTGTCCTAGGGAGTCTACAAGTCGTGTCTAGTTGAGTCTTGTTTATGCGTGTGTTGTGAACCACACTTATAAGAAGGAGGCTATAGGGCATTTAGGACTGTCACTCTTTCTTCTTACTCTAGATCGTGTGGTAGATCTCAATTGTAAGAACTCAATTTCCTAAACTCTATCTTATTCATAATACGACAAAGCCTACATCTAGAAAGACGGTTTGTAAGGGATTGAATGTGGATGTTGAAGAATTGAGTCATAGGAACTCGAGTTTGCATCATTCCTATGATGGGTAAATGTAAGGTCTTCAGCGGATCATGTGTGTACTAAGATGTGTAAGCTTCTTGATAAGGAGACTTAAGGCAAGAATATCTATCCACCCCTAGGGTGAAAGGCAAGGAGAGATTCAGAAGATAGATACAAGTTTCAACAAGTAAAAAAAGCAAGGTGAAGAAGGATACGAGGCGCCCAGTTAATGAATACTATTAGTATTTACAATTCAAGCAAAGGAACACAAGTATTTTGAGTTACCTTCAATTGCAACAGAGGTATGTAAAACTAGTCACACCCATCTCGGCTATTCTCCATGGGAGCCAACAGATATAGTTTAAGAGAAGGACAGGATATCAGGATCCAACTGGGGTTAAAGTAACCCAAAATGTTGGATGGATTGTTAGCGTTAGCTGACAATTTCGAAGGTTATCACAAAAGTGGCAATAATTCTCCTTGTGAGACACCCACATGGTGCACTCTAAAATAGTACAGTTAGATATGAGTACTACAAAGATAAGAACTGGAACCTGGAATGGATAAATATTACCTTAGTATGGCTCCTGTCCGTAGTAGAGAGAGAATGTTAGGCAATTTGAAGAGCCAATGGATGGAGTAAGGAGAGCTAAAAGTAAAAGAATGTCTTGTTCATGTTTTCATAATAAAGTGATATACATAGATGTTAGCGGGAAATAAGAAGAGAGCTAATGAAGCATTATTAGTAACATGTGATACATGGATGACAACGGTAGATCAAAAAAGATGACAGTATTATAGAGTCTATAGTAAACTGAAGGAAAAGACCAGAGGTGACAGGCCTTGAGACAACAAAAGAGTATAGGCCATAAAGTCATATACTTTTTGAAAAATAAATTCGTGACTCCAGCGCCGACTAACAAAATGAAAAGTTAGACCCTAAAATAATAGAAATCAGTATGGGTTGGTGAACAAGATAAACTATACATGAATTAGGGGTTGGGTAATTTGATAATGATCGTTATCAAGAGAATTTTAGATTGCGTTCTGGCGATAAAAGAATGAACAATAGAAGTAGATTCATGAGAAATTCAGAGAATGATCATTCTGGAAGACGCTTCTCTAAAGCAAGCAATGTGAGAAAAGTTAAGCTTAAGGGACTGTATGTACCAGTTATACTAAGTGTCACCCTCGCGAGTAAGAAAAATTGTTATCCTTTCTACAGAAGGATAACCGCGTGGCGAGTAAGGGTCATCGATAATGTGAATAGGTGTGAAAGATGAAGAGGTAAAACATTTATACGTAGATCATCGTAGCACTAAATCTTAGCAATCCTCTAAATGGGGGAATGTGGAGTGATGTGGCATTAAGTCAGAATTTAGTGGTTATAGTAATTATTGAATGATAGTGTAAAGACCCGTAAAATTTCCAGTCTAAAAACGGACCCTTGTGGAGTAAAAAGTACCCCGGGACTTAAAAGTTAAAATTTTCCAGAAATGTGCAGATATGTGATCCACTATACGATTGCAGATCAGGTATGTGGACCGCATAGTGGTCGCATACCTGGACAGCTATGCGGCCCAAGATGCGATCGCCTTTTGGGAATGCGGACCTCATAGCTGTCGCATCCTTGCACTTCACATTTTGCAGAGGAGGTTATGTGACGCACTATGTGATCGCATAAAAGGTATGCGGGCAATATAGTGGTCGCATATTGGGCAGTACGGTTCCCATTTTGGCCCATTTGAGGGCCTTTTATGCGATAGGAATGCAGACCGGATAGCAGGACGCGATCGCGTTCCTGACCGCATTTCCTACTTCAGGGATTTTAATTTCTAATTTCTATACCCGACCCCAGCTTAATAAAACACTTACCCCCTTTTATTTTAACGGGTATCTGAACAAAATAGAGAGAAGGGAGAGTGAGTTTAGTGAGATAAAGTATTCTTTTTCTTCTTCTACTCAGGCCCGAAAATTGTCGAGTAATCTTCATCTTCTTCACCACAAGAGATAAGTCTTCACCCCATTTCACCAAATTTTTAGATTTTGGTTAAAAATGGAACACACATGAATTGGTTCTTCAAGATAATAGACAAGACTTGCATGCATGTTCATGATTTGTCCTAATCTAGAAAATGGGTGTAAGTTAGAGTAAACTTCCATTAAAAAAGAGATTAATTAATCAAAGCGATCGCATAGAGTTTGATAAAAATGCCCAAATGAGTTCAAGGTTCCTAACTCTAAGTTAGAATGTGTCACATTGTAAATTAGATTGGAAGATTAGAAGTTCCAGTGCGTTGAGAATAGATATTAAAGGGGAAATTCCAACTCGAGGTATGTATGGCTAACTTTAATCTTCCTAGAGTCTCCTTGTTGGTGTCCGAGCATCCGGTATGAGTTTATGGCTTATGCATATGTAAATCAATTGTTCTAATGTGTTGCAGCATAAGATTCTGTTCTTTGAGTGTCCTAGTTGATTTACATGCCACCATGCTATATGAGATTGTGAAAAGGTGATTCTTTGTGCTCATTCTATCATGTGCAAAGCTCGTTAAATGTTGAATACATCGGTATGAGAGGATGTTCTGTAAAACAAAACAAATGATAACGAATCAAATTGTTGAATATATCTAGGTGCTAAATACTGTGTAGTAGGTAATGGAGGGGAAATGTTGATTTATCTAATTGAGCTATATGTTAATGGTATGCTGTCTATGACTCACAAATTGGTATTGATTACTACCATGATTTCACATAGTTATTTAGTTGTTATGAATGTATGTTCTTGATGATGAAAATCGTTGTGATTGAATTGATTTGTTGGTGTTGCTACCAAATGTAATTGTAAGGTGGGATCGGGTTGCATGCCACAATAGAACTGTAAGATGGGATCGGGTTGCACGCTGCAACAGAAGTGTAAGGTAGGATCGGGTTGCATGCCGCAACAAAAGTAACAAGGGTGTAATGTGATTGTGAGATGGGATCGGGTTGCACGCTGCAACAGAAGTAATAAGGGTGTAACGTCATTGTGAGATGGGATCGGGTTGCACGCTGCAACAGAAGAAATAAGGGTGGAATGTGATTGTAAGGTGGGATCGGGTTGCACGCCGCAACAGGGGAACAATTGAAATAAGGAAATGTGAAAACCTCATTTGTGATTCTTTGTATCTATGTGCAATATTTGTTTGGGTTTCTTTAACTGCCTCTTATATATGTATTGCTTTATTTTACATAGAGTAATGTTTTTTCTGTACATACTAGTACTATTCAATGGTACTAACGTCCCTTTTGCCAGGGGCGCTACATCTTTTGTATGTATGTAGGTTGTTCTGTAGCAGGTAGCTCTGTCCGCCGTTAGTGGCGCCTCCTCTTCATTTCTTTAGCAGATCGGGTGAGCCCCATTTCCTCTCGGGGCCGTGTGTGGACTATATCATTCTCTTTTGCTTATGTTGTAAAAGGTATAGCCGGGGCCTTGTTACCGGCATGTCTATGTAAACTCCTAGTACTCTTAGAGGCTCCGTAGACACGACGTGGGTTATATATATGTATATTTTGGGCGGCAGTCGTATTCACTCATGATCGTGGATCGCATTGGGAATTTTGTATGTAACTAGTATATTTTGTGATTATCAAATGCTAAAATGTTAAAAGAAGAAATGAACTTAAGTTGTAAGTCCATGCTTTGATTTAATTTTCTATTTCATATGGAATATTGTATATCATAAACACGGGGTAACGCATTGGGCAGGAAAGGCAATCAGGTCCGCTTGATCGGGATCGTCCGGTTAGGCACCGATCTCGTCCCTCGGTTTTGGGGCCTGACAAACTTGGTATCAAAGCCTAAGGTTTTAAAGTGTCCTAGTATGTCTCGGAGCCGTGTCTAGTAGAGCCCTTATTATCGGTGTGTTGTCGACCACATCTATAATTAGGGGGCTACACGGACATTTAGGAACTTCATCCTTCTTTGATACTCCTATCGTGTGATAGAGATCAAGTTAGTGAGTTATTATTCTCTCCAAGCCTTACTCTCAAAATGAGTAATCATGATACCATAATCTGCAAATTTGAAGCCATGAGGAGGGATTGATCCCACCATTGATCCCGAGGGGATTGCCCAAGGACTTGTTAGGAGAATGTATTGAGCTGTGGAGGGATTGGTAGAACCTATCGCTAAGAGGGGAGTGTCCTTGTCCCTATGGATATCACTGCACCACCAAATCCTATAGTATATCGGCACGGTACCAACGTATGTTAGGGATGTGGAGTCGAGGGGCATCGATTCAGCTATTGCCCTATCAACTTAAGGTCACCAAGTAAGTCACTCCTTAGCACGACCAACGTACTCTTGTTTTATATGTACATCCATATTGAAGAACTTTCATAGGAATGGTCTTAGTAAATGTTTAAGTCACAAACCATTGCATGCACCTACTCGTTGAACGAGATCCAATATTTCTGGAATCCACTCTACCGCAAATTTTCTTATATACAATCTCTTAGGACGTCTAGCTCAATAAGCATGTCCTTGAGTTGAGTTGTAGATATAGAATTACCATTTCCAACATGCCTTCTAAGTTATAACAAGGGACTATACCCGAAGAATTTCTTCCCGAGTGAATGGATGGACAATTCTAATATTTTCGCACAAAATAAAATGATATTTTCTCTCGACCAATTATTCTTCTCTATTCGAAATCCTAGGCCATTTTTCTTCAATTTTTTGCATCATCTGAATGTTCACATAGTGTCAAAGTGAAGATCTTGTCTTGTGTCGTCGTCATCTCTATTATGGTAGTGCCCTCGCTCTATCTTTGTTGAGGCTTTCATTTTGGCCTAGTAGTCGAAATTGGCAAGATTTTTCTTTGTTTCGCGAGAATATCCCTCTTCTCTAACAGGTTATTTTCTGAATTTGGTCTGCTCAATTACTATTAAACATTATTAAATCTCCATCGAAGCTAGAGTCCGTTGAGCCTCTATGTAGCTGGATCATGTTGCTTATTCTTGTTGCCCATCTTATTCTTGAAGGTTGTTCTTCTTCTGGTTGTAAGGAAGACGAGCATTTTCGCTCCTTCTTTGGTTTGCATAACACTTATTTGAGTGTCGCTATATATTAATTGCTCTATGTTTCTACGAATCCAACTGATTTTGATGTTTGTAGTGGCTCCCCTAGCCGTGAAGCTATTGAGTTTACTCCTAAAACCTCAAGTTCGCATTTTTTTAGTTCATCTGACATACCCGGATTTCCCCTAGTTGATGATTCATTTCTCAGTTCCAATTTTGAGGGTAGAAGAAAGAGCATAATTGTGTCCCTTGTATCTAGAAATACAATTTCTTTTATCAATAGTAATCCACCCAAATTATTTACCAATTCCGCTGAATAAATGAAATGGGATAGATGTAACAATACCTTTATTTTCTAGTTAACAAGTTTTCGGTCCTCTGATATTACTGGATTTTTTAGTATTCTGACATAACTAAACAAGGATATGGTATTATAGGTGGCAGGGGCAAGTCAATCCATCCTCTTATTTTAACTACGAGCCTGCTTTATTCACTATCGGTTATACTATCCCTTCTCGATCCTATTCCCTTAGAAGCACTATCCTTAAAGGTTGAACTCTGAACCAAAAAGAGTAGCTCTAATTTTAAAATACTTCTAGATAACTTGTCAATGGATTAGTAAATACCACAAACTACATGGGTTCCTACTTCACTTCAAGTTCATCAAGGGTTTTGTAGAAGGGTGTTGTGGAGCTTCATTGTGAAGTACAGTCGCTAGCCATAGTCGGATTTTTGAATTCTGGAGCTATACATCATGTGACTACATACATAGATCTTCTTTAAAAAAAATTTAGCTTCACGTGATCCCTTATATTACCACCCTTCCTAGTAGTTGCAATGTAAAGGTCACTTCTATAAACTCTCTCGCTTTCCTTTCATTTTTCGTGCATCATGTGTTGTTTACCTGTAATCACCAATGCGATAGTATCTCAAATTCTTCACTAGGTATCCAACTATATGATCTGATTTAATTAACCTCACCTTTATGTACTCTACAAGCGCCCTGAGACTGGGCAAATTCCCCTTTACTACAGACTTCTAATGTCTTGAACTCTGTTTAAGATTGTTGATTGCAAATGATGCTCTTAGTTGTGCTGCCTTACTATCTATATTCATATGGTAACTCTCCTTGTGAATCTAACTTTATGCCTTATGGCATCAAGGGTCGGGGTATGTTCCGTCTATTAGGATAAAAATATATTGCTCGCACTTCTTGTGAGATTTTCTCCAAAACAATTATCCACCTGCTTTGCTTGTCCATGTGACTAGATAACTCGGGTTACTCTTCTCCGATAAGTGCATCAAGACATCTCATCCTTTCATAATTATTCATATGGTCACTTTGAGACCTTATTCTACACTAACTCGTAATGATTTTAAGACTTTCTCGACATTGTTGACGATTTTCTAGGGCGATGAGGGCTTGTCTCATGGGTTCCAAATTAATGATTCTCCTTAAACTTCAACCTTAAATTTCCATGATTTCAAACCAAAGTGTGTCTCCTTTTCAAAAGTCTTAAATGGGTCGGATTTGATGAGGTTATGTGGCTTCCTGCTCACTCGGCTCCTAGGAGTAGTGACAACGTGATTGTCATGTATGGGAATTTTGCTACCTCTGGCATTCCACCGCCTTAGGGGTTAGATTTTTTGAATTATGATAATCTCATAAGTAGATGACTTCTTTAGCATCCTCATGCAGTTGTGGCATAATGTCCTTGTGTCACTTATTATTAGGAGTGAAATCAAATTCCACGTATTTCATTTGCGGCCTCCATCACACCCATGTAGCAAGAGTCTTACCATTTGAGCTCAACTACTTACCTTACACTCAGGGACACAACCGGCGTATCCTACTTGATCACTTCTTTAAAATCTCAAGTTCACATACATGGTATCCACCTTATCTAAGAATACTAGTTACCACTATGCTTCACTTAACTGATAATTGATGTAGTCACCTGGATTAAACCATGTCGGCATCGTTAATAGAAATCCTCGTGTCTTTTGGCATATAACCTCATGAAATACTCTGCTCAACACATTAATGGATTCCTGAATAATTCCAGACCAATCTCGAACTCCGTTGATTCTCGTGTATTTGGGTTTTCATATATCTACGTCTAAGAAGGTAGTTGGAAGATCCTTTGTGTATCATTTTGGTATATATTATTGAAGGTGAAGTTAATGGGAATTTAGCTTATGCGAGGTATCTAGATATCATCCTTGTTAGGTATGTTTAGGGGTGGGGATTGTTTTCGCGAATGTGTTATGGCAAAGCTTGTAAGTCGAGGAGGCCACCTGGAAGGCCGAAAGTGTCGTGGGAGGAAAATATTTTCTCTTGATAATATATAAATTAGTTTTGAATTGAAAGGTACCTTATTGGTGTTATGATCTAAAAATGTGCAGTCCATGTTCAGGTGTCATTATGATAATCTAGTTCTTGTGATGCTGAGAATTAGTGTTATGGGTAAATACATTGTGGTTCTTTGTCGAGTTATTGATGTGCTTTTAGGATGGTTTTGGGTAATTCTTTGACAGGTGGATACGCCTAGTCACAAAGGAGATGCTGCCGAAATTTCTGAAAATTTTGTGCCATAAAATTTCTGAAATTTCTGAAAATTTTCTGCAAGAACACTCCATTCCCCTAATTACCCTACTATCGTGACTTCTCAAACTTTGTGCCATAAATGTATATGTTGTTGTTATTAGTTGGATCATGTGCAACTCCTTGAAATAACTGAATCATGTGCAACTCATTGTAATAGCTGAATTATATGCAACTCATTATAATAGCTGAATTATGTGTAACTCATTGTAATAGTTGAATTATGTGCAAATTTGTGGAGTTAACTAAACTATGTGTGGCTTGTGGAAGTTATTGAATTATATGAAACTTGTTTAAATGAACGGATTATGTGGAGTTGGCGAAAATGTGTTTCGGGGGCTCTCTAACACGTAGATAGGCCTAATTACAAAGGAAACTCTGGCGAAATCATCAAGAAATATCAGAGTTAGTAAAAATTTAGGGTTTGGCATGTTTTGTGTTCTCTTAACTAAGTGATTCCCAGATCCTCATTCGAGGACAAATGATTATATGTGGGGGGAAATGTAAAGAACCGTAAAATTTTAAGTCTAAAAACAATGCTCGAATGTGTTCCCATGTGGTTATAACTGTAGAAATTCTTAAAACGGACCCTTGTGGAGTAAAAAGTACACCCGGGACTTAAAAGATAAAATTTTCCAGAATTGCTGCAGATCTGCGATCCACTATGCGATCGCAAATCAGGTATGCGGATCGCATAGTGGTTGCATACCTAGACAACCTGCTGTCCTATTTGAGGACAGCTATGTGGCCCAAGATGCGATCATATTTTGGGAATGCGTACCGCATAGTTGTCGTACCCTTACACCTCCATTTTTGCGGAGGAGGTTATATGACGCACTATGCGATCGCATAACAGGTATGCGGACCGCATAGTGGTCGCATACCTGCGCAGTCCGGTTCCTATTTTGGCCCATTTGAGGGCCATTTATGCGACAGGAATGCGGACCGCATCGCATTACTGACCGCATTTCCTGCTTCGGGGCTTTTAATTTGTAATTTCTATAATCGACCCCAACTTAATAAAATATTTACCCCCTTTCATTTTAACGGGTACCTGAAAAAAGTAGAGAGAAGGGAGAGCGAGTTTAGTGAGAGAAAGTCTTCTTCTTCATCAAATTGGTCCATCATCTCTACTCAGGCCCGGAAATTACCGAGTAATCTTCATCTTCTTCACCATAAGAGGTAAGTATTCACCCCATTTCCCCAAATTTTCAGATTTTGATTAAAAATGGAACACACATGAATTGGTTCTTCAAGATAAAAGCCAAGAGTTGCATGAATGTTCATGATTTGTCCTAATCTAGCAAAGGGGTGTAACTTAGAGTAACCTTCCACTAAAACGGGTATTAATTAATCAAAGGGATCGCATATTGTTTGATAAAATTCCCAAATGAGTTCAAGGTTCCTAACTCTAAGTTTGAATGTGTCACATTGTAAATTAGATTGGAGGAAATAGAAGGTCCGGTGGGTTGAGAATAGATATTAAAGGGGAAATTCCAACTCGAGGTATGTATGGATAACTTTAATCTTCCTAGAGTCGCCTTGTTGGTGTCCGAGCATTCGGTATGAGTTTCTGGCTTATGCATATGTGAATCAATTGTTCTAATGTGTTGAGATGTAAGATTCTGTTCTCTGATTGACCTAGTTGATTTCCATGCCACCATGCTATATGAGATTGTGAAAAGGTGATTCTTTGTGCTCATTCTATCATGTGCAAAGCTCGTTAAATGTTGAATACATCGGTATGAGAGGATGTGTTGCAAAATGAAAGAAATGATAACGAATCAAATTGTTGAATGTATCTAAGTCGTAAATGTTGTGTAGCAGGTAATGGGGGGGAAATGTGGATTTATATAATTGAGCTATATGTTGGTATACCGTATATGACTCACAGTTTGGTATAGATTATTGTGGCCTTGATTTCACATGGTTATTTAGTTGTTACGAATGTATGTTCTTGATGATGGAAATCCTTGTGATTGAATTGATTGGTTGGTGTTGCTATCAAATGTAATTGTAAGATGGGATCGGGTCGCACGCCACAAGAGAATTGTAAGGTGTGATCAGGTTGCACGCCGCAACAGAATTGTAAGGTAGGATTGGGTTGCACGCCGCAACAGAAGTGTAAGGTGGGATTGGGTTGCACGCTGCAATAGAATTATAAGGTGGGATCGGGTTGCATGCTGCAAAAAAAGTAACAAGGGTGTATTGTGATTGCGAGATGGGATCGGGTTGCACGCCACAACAGAAATAATAAGGGTGTAATGTGATTGTGAGATGGGATCGGGTTGTACGCCGCAACAGAAGAAATATGGGTGGAATATGATTGTAAGGTGGGATCGGGTTGCGCGCCGAAACAGGGAACAATTGAAATAAGGAAATGTGAAAATCTTATTTGTGATTCTCTATATATCAGTGCAGTAGTTGTTTGGGTTTCCTTAACTGCCTATTATATGTGTATTGCTTGATTTTACATAGAGTAAAGTTTGTCTGTCCATACTAGTACTATTCAGTGGTACTAACGTCCCTTTTTCCGGGGGTGCTACATCTTTTGTATGGATTTAGGTGGTTTTATAGTAGGTTGCTCGGTCCTCTGTTAGTGGTACCTCCTCTTAATTTCTTCAGCAGATCGGGTGAGCCTCATTTCCTCTCGAGGTCGTGTGTGGACTATATCATTCTCTTTTGCTTATGTTGTAAAAGGTATAGTCGGGGCCTTGTTACCAGCAAGTCTATGTAAACTCCTACTACTCTTAGAATAGAAACGAGGTGGGTTGTATATATAATATGTATATTTTGGGCGGCAGTTGTATTCACTCGTGATCGTGGATCGAATTGGAAATGTTGTATGTAACTTGTAGGTTTTGGAATTATCAAATGCTAAAATGTTAAAAGGAGAAATGAACTTAAATTGTAAGTCCATGCTTTGATCTAATTTGTTATTTCATATGGAAAATTGTATATCATAAACACGGGGTAACACGTTTGCCAGGAAGGCAATCCAGGTCCGCTGGACCTGGATCACCCGGTTAGGCGCCGGTCTCATCCCTCGGTTTTGGGGCGTGACATATAGAGGAAGAATGCGATAAAAGTGAGAAAGGGATGAGATTGCACTTATTACTTTATGCGAACCCGACATCAAGGAGAGGAAGTAAGGGTTCTTGCCCGAGATGTTATTGATAGATAGGAAGCCAGTGCGAGATGTAAGTTAAGACAAGGAAATACCAAAAGAAAGATTACACAGAATATTGATATGATAATGGGCCAATGAGTAGTTGGTAGTAGAATCAGGAAGAGGCTAGTTATGGCTAAACAGGAGGTTACAAACAAATTAGCAGATAATGCAAGATAAACATAGTAAACCCCAACATAGGGAATTCAGTCTTGCAGATATGACATCATGATCCTTGAGAAATAGTCAGATAGAAGGTGGGGTGGTTAAAGGTACCATATGAGTGTTACCGAAATAAAAGAGAGTGCCCCTAGGAAGAAAGTCAAAACATCAGTTCAGAAGAAGCCATACGAGCACATGAGTGTTGAGGCAAGTAAATAAGGATAATTATAGGTGAGTATGAACATCAAAAAGAAATTCTATCAGATATACGTTGTAATAAGCTCGCAACTTTACAAGAGTCAGAGGGTCTTCCCTTTATACTACAACGAAAGGCTAGCTGAGAAAATAAGGAATAAGGATTAAACCTAAGCATAGTAACCTAAAGAGGAAATGGTCTTGTATCAACAGTTTTACAACAACATTGTATGCACTCCATAAGAAAGTGGCACCTATTGTGGCTAATGAACATGAAGAAAAAAAAAATCAAAAGGATATTCAAGATCATATGGGTTGTATGGAACTCAAATATATGTGGCCACTAAGATAAGCCAAGTATTCATACAAAAAGTGGCATAACGAGCAGGAAAAATAATTGAATACATTTAAAGAAAGATGAGATGGAACGAAAAGAACTATTCGACCAATGATCTAGAGTTAGTTACGGTATGAACACACTTAAGATTTCAGGGTATTATCCATGCAACATATATATTGAAATTCATAGGGCCGTAGAAGACTTTCGTTCAAGTTAAAAGAAAGAATTGAGCCCAGGGAATAGACAATGTATTAAATTGTCAGATGGTGGTATCACAGATATTCCATAGTATCCATGAAAGGATAAAGTAATAGCTAATACCAGGAGCCGCAGATCGGATGATAGCTTAAGCCTACATATGCTAATTAGAGGGAAGAGGAAACTAAAGAGTTACATAACCAAAGTAAATCCCGAGTCTGGTAATTGGACCCATAAAATTTTAGAAATCGTGATTGAGAGCATTACAGGATCACTCTTAATATCAGAGGTGCAGAGAGATAGTACAACATCCATATTTTATAATGTCTCTACGGTAAAGCCAATTAGAAGAGTACTGGCCTCATAAGAAGTCAACATGAAGCTCCCACCGGATTGTGTAGGTACTTGAGGTGCAAGTATATACTAGAGCTTCAAGTTGTGGAGGTGAGTTATACCTATGCAGAAAGGAGGTTATGAAATGAATAAAAGAGGTGAGGCAATATTTTATGGTAAGAAAGGTAAAGGTGAACAAGATACGAGATATTCAAGTGCAGAAGATTGTGAATAATCCATACTTCAGATAGAGGGCTAGAAGCATTGGGATTCAGTATCCAGGAAGGATAACAGTGTCATTAGTTGCATATCTTTTAGCCTAAGGTTTGTAGGTACCGAGAGGTCTAGTTAAGAGAGTAAAGAAGAGTTTGAGATGATGTAATGTCTCGCTTGATGTTACAGAATAACATAAGGATGTCTATGTTGAAAGCAAGATAAATGAAGGTTGAAAGTAGTATAAATAGATATGTGTAGGTCGCAATCTAAGTATGGTAAAGCGATAAGGTTTTGGGAATACAAGAGTAAGGATAAGAAAGGGTGAATGAGAAGGTGATGAGAATGGATAATTCCTCAGGATTAAGCCCATGAAAACAAGACATCTGATGGTTTCTCTAAGTTATAGAAAGCTCAGTATAACCTAAATGAACTCAAATGAGTCTAAGACTAGTAGCATTTGGAAGAGAGGGGATGCTTCCCTAATAGTATAATGAAAGGTGTAATTGGCCTTTAATTGAGTATTAGGCCTTCGATTGAGTAATGATTTCATGAATTGTACAGGATTAAAATACCAAGTAAGGTAAATCACAAATTAAATACAATTATGGATGTATATTATCATATCGCCCCCAGATGGATTAGGAAAATCACTTCAGATATCCCCCGATTAGATGTAAGCCCTAGTGGCAATGTATTACATAAGAAATTTCAAGTTATCAATGGTAGATTGTAGATCAATATTGAGGTGAATCAACAATGGATGGACAAAAGTCACAAAGTATGAGATGATATTAGGGCGTCATTCTTAAGATGAGCAGTAATGACGAAGCATTAAAGGAATGAGATTTATGCATATAGGATAGGCAACGAGAGTAACCCGGAGTTTGGTAGCAGATCTCAGTAACGATAAATCGAACTAAGAGTTATGGTATAGTATGACCTACCTAGATGTAGTAAAGTCACACGGATGGATAACTGGGGCTATGAAACAAGATGTAGCAATAGTCGTAAGTTCGATAAAGTACCGGGCAAAGAACTTAAGTACACCTATTAATGCCCAGAGCGACATCTTGTCAAGTCATGTATATGTTATTAAAGTTCGGCCTAGATATTGGCTAAAAGCTGGAGGAAAAAGGAGAGAAGAGTCACATAGGCACATTTACAAAGTCAGAATCATACAGGCTGCATGATAAAAGGTAGCAACAGTTACGAGATTAGAAATATTCCGACCACAAGTCGTGGTGTGAGAAAGAGGCCTAAAGGGGGAAATGCCTTGTCCTTTGGATTTATTCACTGAATAGTTACCTAGAAGGAAAGGAGAATACTAAAGTATTCAAAAGACATAATTTATGAAAACGATAAGTTCATCAATGAACATTTGAGGACGAATGTTCCAAATGGGGAATGATTTTACACCCCATGTTTTCATAAGTGGAAGTACGCCAAAAGTAAACTTATATAAGCTCATAAATGAGATTTTACATCCCGCATTTTTGTACGTAGTTAATCGACGTAAGCTGGGGAATGAGATTATCTTGAGACAATAAGTATTATTCTATTTCAAACAAGTGATAAGTAAATTCATGAAGGTTAAACGGTAAATGAATACAAGAAAATGAGTTTCGTTGAAGATCGTCGATTTGGATTAAAATACGGTCCCAGCAATACCCGGTATTTATGGACTAGTGCCACACGAGGTACCACATGACCATAATAGTAAGGTGTACAAAGTGTCTTAAAGGTGAGTAGTATATTAATTAATGTGAGATAATTCCTAATTATGTGTATGATTGGGTAATTATTGGTTAATGGGGGATTAACAAATTAATTAAAGAATTAAGTGAATAATGGTGGGATAAGCCTAAAGGGATCAACGTGGCAGCAAATTTAATTGGGAGATAAATGACTATCTGATTTTCAAATTATGTGGCATAATTAGAACAATGGTTGGCTAAGTCATCTACATAAAGTGCGGCCCTACATTCATATATAATACATCTCAAACATTAAGATTTTTTAACTAAGTGGGTAAGAAAGATTTTGTAAGTACGACTTTGTAAGTTAGATGGTAGGTAACGTGAGTAATTCATATATGCATCTGCATATGTCACATAGGCACGTAAGATCTTCAACAATTTAAAGAAATGTGAGATTTCGTATTATAAGGGAGTATGGTACAATCTTTCTCAAGAATATCATACGAATTTTTCCCTACTTTGATCCGCCGTTACGTGTTGTCGCAATTAACGCGTGTTAAAGGGATTGTCAAGAGAATTAGATCAGGTATGTTAAGGTTATCCCTTGTTTCTTTTTGGCATAATTTATGCGACACGAACGAAACGAGCAAATGCACACATTTCATAAATGACTATATCCACAGAAGTATTAGGGATGCCTATGTTCTTGAATTTCAATATGTTTTATTATTCTATCATCTATTCATGCGTCTCAGAAAATACGTAAGTTGATAAAGTTTGTTTCATGACATTAATCATACATATAATGGTCTTATCATGTTTCGAAAGATTTTGTCGACGTACTTCTCATGCATTGCATTCATTTATACTTGTACATTGACCCATGACTAGAAAATATTATATACGCGTATATATATATATATATATATATATATATATATATATATATATATATATATATATATATATATATATATATGGGATATGGGAAAAGGTTACGGTATTATATACGCACAACCACCTGATCAGCTATTATACATTGATGATTTTGTCAACAGTGGCCGAGATGATATGATGGGATGCCCTTTGAGGCTTGATGATGCTATGAACACATGTACCTATGCACAACATGACATTCATACGCATATGCATGACACTATAAGTATTTCATGATTTACAGAGTTATCTAGACTTACATGTCGAGTCTTTTACTCCATGTTTCCCTCATGTCTATTATTTAATGATTTTCATTACTTACATACTCGGTACATTATTTGTAGTGACGTCCCTTTTTCCTGGGGACGCTGCATTTCATGCCTGCAGGTCCCGATAGACAGGTCGAGAGTCCTCTAAGTAGGCTATCAGCTCCGCGGAAGATGTGGTGCGCTCCATTTGCTCCGGAGTTGCTTATTTGGTCAGTATGATTTGGACGTGTAATGTTTAGTATGGTGGGGCCCTATCCCGACCTTTATGGTATTTATCTACTCTTACAGGCTTGTAGAAATATGTCATGTATATAAAAGATTGTATGGCCTTGTCGGCCTATGTTTAGTGTACGAGTGATCATTTTGGTCTTATATGCCCGTATGTCTTATGTATAACTTGGTCTTACATGTTTTATTCTAGTTATACTGCGGAAGCCTTTCCGTATCATTTACCTATGATAGAATAATACGAAAAGATACGTTATGTTGGTACTCGGTTGAGTAAGGTACCGGGTGCATACGCAGCCCATCGGTTTGGGTCGTGACAATAATAACTTCCCCGGACTGGTAATACAGAGTCACGAACTCTAGTTGAATACATGGAATGATCTCGAGGATCAAAATATAATATTTTTCAAATGATAACTGACAGTAGAATATAAGGAGAAGACTCCGAGGGGCCGCAATGACCAAGAAGATCTACCGCGAATACTTGCAACCAACAATCTAAATCTACCCGAGTCCAAAATCTCCAATACCTGGTTCTGCACAAAAGTGTGTATAAGTGATGTATGAGTAAACCACGGTCAGTACCCAATAAGTATCAAGACTAACCTTGGTGGAATGGTGATGAGGTACAGTCAAGACACTCACTAGAGAAAATAACATATGCAGTATAGTAATACAAAACTAACAATGGAAAGCAAAAATCAATATTTGGAAACATAATCAACATGTGAATATAGGGAGTAAAGCAATAAGAATACCGGAAAGCATCATTTAAAACCAAATAAGGAACACAAAGTACAGCCAATTAATCAAGCCTGGTAATACAAGATTTAAAACGGATTCACTCTGTGATACCTCATATCGTAGTCACAAGTCCCGGGTCTCAACACGCCATCATACACTCACCCACATCTCAAAGTCACAACCACACATACAACTCACGTGCCAAAATCATAATCTTCCCGGCAATAGTCATAGACTCACAATCATAATCCGCCGGGCATGATCACAAGCTCACAAAAACAATCCGTCCGGCAATAGTAACTGGCTCACAATCACAATCATCCCATCATGATCACAGACTCACAGTCACAATCCGCCCGGCATGATCACATGATCACAATCACAATCCACCTAGCAACAGTTATAGGCTCATAGTCACAATCCTCCCAGCAATAGTCACAGGCTCACAGTCACAACATGAAAACGGATAGTACTAGAATCCATGGGCATGATCAATAAAGGTCAAGTTACATACTCATGAGCTAGTATAGGTGGCATACTACAGTGTATGCGTGTGCAAGTGTATTACTGCAACCCAAGTCAATAAGTACTAACGAGGACATCGATTAGCCCATCGAAAAAACAAGACAAGTCACACAAAGGGTATAACAAACACAATGAAAGTCACACCATTACATGAAATTTACCAACACAATGTCTCCAAACCATCACACATCATCCCTGACATTTCCCACCCTTATGTCTCTGATAGCGACCCATAACACTCCGTATAATCACCCGTATCACTCCGCCATAACAATATGATTAGCAACCCTTATTTCTCCTACAACCACCCTTATCACTCTGTATAATAGACACTTGTATCACTGCGTGTGATATCCACCTTTATCACTCCATGCAATAGCCACCCTTATCACTCTGCCCGGACAATAACACAATAGCCATCTGTGTTCCTTTGTGTATTCAACAATGGTAAGATGTCACTCTTATGCCCCGTATGATAACAACAGTGAAATGCAACCCCTTATACTCCGCATAAAAACAACCAACCACACAAAAATTCACATGTACTATCATCACAACAACACAACATAATCAACTCGTACCACAAGTGCCCGTAGGCCAAACCTTTCCAAAAACTCCACGGTATCAATAAATTCACATCAAATAGCCCACGGATCAACAAAACTTGTATAGAATCTCAATAACAACAACATGAATGGAAAAGTAACTCGGTAAGGAACAACACATCCTTTAAACATAACTCGAGTAAAATAGATTAATGGCTTTTGATAACTTCAATTCCAATTAATTGTTTAAGAATAAACTCGATAGTGAAGGTACCTCCATGAAATGACAACTCAACGATAAAAGAAATCATGTAATGGTAAATGTTGTAATAGCTCCAAATAAAGCATATAAGAGCAAGCTCGGGAAGTAAAGAATGTGGCAAGTAACGACAACTTCCAATAAAGCATGTAATAGTAGACATGGTGAATAAAGGATACAACAAGTGCCAACAATTTCTAATTAACTACATAAAAGATGTCTAAGAGTTTAACTAATAGAATTACCATATATAAGCCCGAGTACGTACTCGTCGCCTCGCGTACACGGCTTTCACATTACACAAATAGCACAAACGACTCAAATCCTAAGGGGTAATTCCCCCACACAAGGTTAGGCAAGCTACTTACCTCGATGAAGCTAAACATGTACTCTAAAATGACCTTCTCGATTGAAACAACTTCTGGATGGCTCAAATGTAGCCAAAATAAATTCATATCATAAATAAAAATCAAAGGAAACAAATAAAACAATACAACTATGGATGGGATATATATCAAAACAATTGGTAGATAATAATATAGGAATAACAGAATCACAAGGATATATAGAAAGAACACTCATAGGAACAGTAAAACTATGGTTACACAATTTAACAAAAGAAAGTCTAGATACCTTAAGAAGTAATAGAAAATTTGATGGTGAAATGGCAACAACAAATATGGAAATCTTATACAAATATGAGATAGCCATANTGGGTGGGATATATATCAAAACAATTGGTAGATAATAAGATAGGAATAAAAGAAACACCAGGATATATAGAAAGAACACTCATAGGAACAGTAAAACTATGGTAACACAATTTCTTACTCCTGATGTACAGGGTTTTTCATCCATATTTATATTTCCTGTATTTACTTCTAATTCTTTTGATTTTTCTATGTTTTCTAAAAGTTCTGTGTAGGTTTCACTTAGTTCTGATTTTTGGTCATCTACATCGTTATCTATTTCTTCAATTCTGAAATTTTCTTCTAGGTGTGGTTTTTGTTTCAAAATTGGACAGAATTACTTATATCAGATCATATAAACATAGACCTATATGAGTTAGATTTATATTCAGAACAATAATGAATCATATATACCTACAATATTGGCAGCAAACTACCGACAGTATAAATTTACTATCAAACTTAATAAAAATCAATATAGAAGAATATCAAAGAACCAAAGATATAGAATACATAGAATATATATTAGAAAGCCTAAAAGAAATACTCAGATTAATTCCGCTACAGAAAGAATATTGTGAAAAATCATTTAAATGATAATTAAGAAAACGACCCCACCCAAAATTTCATTAATTACAACTAAAAAGTCAACCCAAAAGTTAACCTCGGGCCCGCACTCGGAACTCGATAAAATTCACAAAACAAGAAAATCCCTTCCAATACGAGTCCAACTATACCAAAATTATCAAGTTCCGATATCGAATCGCCCTTCAAATCCTCAATTTATAGTTTGAAAGATTTCACAAAATTCCCATTTTTGACCAACTCAAACCACTAATTTAATGATAAAATCATGAAATAATATCAAATTTGGGTAAATAACACTTTGCCCAATCCAACATGTGAAGAACCCCTCAAAAATCGCTATCCGAGGTCTACAACTCAAGATATAATAAAAATGGCCAAACATCAAAATAGAGTACTTTTATATTCTGCCGAAATATTACACATCGCGATCGCGGAACATTCCTTGCGATCACGAAGAACAAAAAATGAACTCTGCCAAAATAACCTTATGCGAACGCGCAAACATAGCCACGAACATGACTCATAGCACCATCCTCTTATGTGATCGTGTACCAACTGATGCGAACTCGAAGAACAAATCATGATCCCCTTCGAGCTCTACATCTACACGAACGCGGAAGACACATAGCGAATGTGTACCACATCTAACTGAACATTCGTGATCGCGCGCACACTGTCGCGACCTCATTGAACAAAAATACTAATCTCCAAGCGTCACTTCGCGATCGCAGCTTGATTAAGAAGACAACAGAAATACTAGAAACCAGCAACTCAAAAGCATGAAAAAATAGCATGTAGCCCATCCGAAATACACTCGAGGCCCCGGGACCCTGTCGAATCTTACCAACAAGTTCCAAGATATAATACGGACCTTCTTAAGGCCTCAAATCACAACAAACAACGTTAAAATTAAAAATCGCACCTCGAATCGAACTTATGAATTTTCAAAGCTTCCAACTTCCAAATCTCGTGCTGAAACATATAAAATTACCCCGTAATGAACCCAAATTTTTCAAACAATTCCCAAATGACGTAACAGAGCTATTCCAACTCTAGGAATCACAATCTGAGCCTGATAACAACAAAGTCAACACTCGGTCAAACCTCTCAACCTTCAAACTCTTCATCTTTCCAATTTTCGCCGAAATGCATCCAATTAACCTATGGACCTCTAAATCAAAATCCAGACATACACCTAGGTCCAAAATCAAAATACGAATCTATTGAAATCATTGAATCACCATTGCGTAGTCGTCTACACAAAAGTCAAATTCCGGTCAACTCTTACCGCTTAGGCTTCTAAATTAAGAATCCTTATTCGAAATCAACCCTGACTCATTCGAAAATATGAACTCGAACACACATAGAAGTCATATTACATAATATGAAGCTACTTCAGACCTTAAGCCACCAAAAATTATGCTAATTCTTAAAACAATCGGTCGGGTCGTTACATTCTCCCCCTCTTAAACAAAAGTTCGTCCTCGAACGTGACAAGAACCATTCTGAAATCATCAATTCACTGAATGTACTTACCATACATATACTCGTGGGTGATCCCATGTGACCTTAATCCATATAGGCCCGACAACACCATCTCAACTGAAAATTATTCCTTCCACCCACACTAGTAAACCTTATAACCAAATTTCTCATCGTACGATCATTTCCAAAAAAATGATTCCCACATCAACACATATTATCAGCCTCAACCAGTTATAACAACTCATGAATACACCAACCAGGTACAACCACACGACATGACACATCACACATATGCCCAAAACAACAATTATGACCATAATACCTGCCCATAATCAAATCCAACACTGGCAATTAACCTCATATCAGCTAGAACTCTGTTCCATACCTTTACAATACTGGAAAAGATGTAGGAAACTTGAAGACCTCATAACCATTCACCAAATCAAAAAGTCACATCTGATGCCACATTGGCACATACCTTATAAGTTAAAACTCCAAAACGCACAATGTTAATATGACTAAATATGCAAATAGAGACACACGTGAGAACTATCAAACAACACTGACAAGCCCAACTCCCCATCAGTATATTACTATGAATCAATTCAACGATGGAGGATCAAAATATATGAACTAATCACAAGGATCTCATCAAGATATAACTCCACCGTGACATGCAACCCGCTTCAAGCATATCAAATCACATGAAACTGCGAGGGTCTCACCCTCAATTCTGAATCACAAGTAGAATGCACATTACACCAACCGAACCATTCCATTAATTAAATTTCAGAAAAACAAAATCACAACACGTAATGAACTCCCTAAACCGGTAGGGCATCTAAATCACAAATTGTAACCAAGCCATCCCGAAATCACATCAAAACCTACAGTAATGAGTAACAGAAAGATCATTTCTAGGCTCATAGCTATCAACACTGAACAAAACAAAATGATAGATGCTGGCTACAACTATAGAATCTCCCAAAAAGGGTAAACATATAAGTAGTACGCAAAATCACGAAACTCACCTACATGTGAAATGATATAGGAGGATTCACCACGATACGTAGAACTGAATCAATATAAGAATGATTATCCTTTATAATAAATCAAAACCATACCTGTAACAACACCATTTGGTGCAGCAGCCTGATCCTTACCATAGAAAGCATATCAACGGCCCGGGCCTCCCATCTAGTGTTACAACCCATGTTTATGTACGTTAGATCATGCCATGAGTTAGTCGACGTAAATCTGAGAAGTGATTTGTCTTTGAGATGATAAGAAGTTAATCCTATTGGTCTTAAATGATACAAGAGTGTATAAGGGTGGTTAACAAGTATTAGAAATTAAATGAATCAGGGATGTTGTAACCCGTATTTTCGGGTAAACCTAAATGTGCTTAATATTATCAAGAGGTCATGTTTTAAGGTATTTGAGTTATATAATATCCGTATCATAAATCTTAAAGTCAAACGAGTTATGAAACAAAAGTCGACAAAACAAAAGTCGACAAAAGTTGTCGCAACTTATGTTTATAATTTTACTTAAACTTTAGGTCAAAAGTTACTAAGCTTTTCTACCAATTTACTTGGAATTACGGGGTGATCTATCCACCAAATTGAATATATATGAGTCTAGTTTCCAATGCATTAACCCATTCGTTGATACATGTAACGAGCCGGCCGGCCGTTCTGTGATATTAGCCATGTTTCCCCTATTTCTGCCTTATTATATGTTTCATAGACTATTTATGTTGTGTTGGGTCGGTTGGTTCGGGTTCGGAGTGGTCGTAGAGAGAACTGAGACACTTAGTCTCTTAAATTAACTTAATAGTTGAAAAAGTCAACTGGGAGTTGACTTATTGGTAAACGACCTCGGAATATTTATTTTATGGCTCAGATAGCTTCGTTAGGTGATTTGGGACTTAGGAGTGTGTTCAGAATGAAGTTTTTCTATCCGGTGTAGAATTAGGCTTGAACAGGCGAAAGTTAGTTTTTGGCGATTTTCGGTCTGCAGTGGAAAATAGGCTACTTGAGTCAAAATGGAATTCCAGGAGTTGGAGCAGGTTCATAATGTCATATTGGATATGTGTGCAAAATTTCAGGTCAATCAGATGTGTTTTGGTTGGTTTCGGCATCATTGGCGAAATTTAGAAATTTAAAAAGTTCATAGGCTTGAATTTGATGTAATTTTGGTGTTTTCGTGTTATGTTTGTTGTTTCTAAGGCTCGACTAAGTTTGAATGATGTTATTGTCACACCCCAAATTCGAGGGACGTGACCGGCACTCGAGCAGGTGACCCCAATCAAGCGAACCTGATTTACCTTTCCCACCCAACGCGTTTCCCCGTGTTTATAAACTACATTATTTATGTGAAGCGGTGAGATAAGCCATGTTATAACCCACTTCTTGGACTTGACCGGCAAGAAGTGCGCTGATTTCGTGAGTCGATCAACTATCACCCAAATCGAGTCGAACTTGCGTTGAGTGCGAGGTAACCCTACCACTATATCCATGTTGATCATTTCCCATTTCCACATTGGAATTTCCATAAGCTGGGTTAACCCACCAGGCCTCTGATGCTCAGCCTTCACTGCTGAGAATTCGGACACTTAGATACAAAGTCGGCCATACCTCTTTTCATACCGCTCCACGAATAAATCTCCCGGAGATCTTGATACATTTTCGTAGAACCTGGGTGCACGGAATACCTGGAATTGTGAGCTTCCGCCATCACCCTCCCCCGAAGGTTATCCACATTAGGAAGACATAACCTTCCCTGGCACCGCAAAACACCATCATCGCTCCCGAGTGAAAATGCCGAAATCTTGCCATTCAAAACTACCTCCCTCAACTGCGCTAATGCTGGATCAATAAACTGCTTCTCCTTGACTTTTTCTACAAGTGATGGTTCTTCCCCATTAT
Organism: Nicotiana knightiana; assembly: GCA_005239525.1. Classification (NCBI taxonomy): domain Eukaryota; kingdom Viridiplantae; phylum Streptophyta; class Magnoliopsida; order Solanales; family Solanaceae; genus Nicotiana; species Nicotiana knightiana. The sequence goes on along the minus strand of ML382528.1, from coordinate 91,555 downwards.
GCACCATGACTTTCCCCTCGTCTGAGGTCGAGTGACAGACTCCCATACTAGCCAATTGACAAACCTCCTGAGCCAACGGCCTCTGATCTTCCTTCAAATGAGCTAGACTACGCATGGAATTCCGACTGAGAGCGTCGGCCACTACGTTTGCTTTGCTCGGATGGTACTGAATGTTCATATCGTAATCCTTAAGCAATTCTAACCATCGCCGCTGCCTTAAATTCAACTCCTTCTGCTTGAACAAATATTGGACACTTTTGTGGTCTGAGAACATGTCCACATAGACCCCATACAAATAATGCCGCCAGATTTTTAATGCAAACACAACTGCCGCGAGTTCTAAATCATGCGTCGGATAATTCTTCTCGTGATTCTTGAGTTGCCTGGAAGCATAGGCTATAACCTTCCCGTGTTGCATCAACACACATCCCAAACCAACCTTTGAAGCATCGCAATAAACCACAAATCCCTC
>ML382528.1:43002-91018 GCA_005239525.1 Nicotiana knightiana | reverse complement strand
AGAACACGTCCACATGGACCCCATACAAATAATGCCGCCAGATTTTTAATGCAAACACAACTGCCGCGAGTTCTAAATCATGCGTCGGATAATTCTTCTCGTGATTCTTGAGTTGCCTGGAAGCATAGGCTATAACCTTCCCGTGTTGCATCAACACACATCCCAAACCAACCTTTGAAGCATCGCAATAAACCACAAATCCCTCTGTCCCTTCTGGCAAAGTTAACACCGGTGCTGAAGTCAATCTAGATTTCAATTCCTGAAAGCTCTTTTCTCAAGCCTCGGACCATTGGAACTTAGTCGTCTTCTGCGTCAATTTAGTCAATGGGGAGGCGAGGGTAAAGAACCCCGCCACAAACCTTCGATAATACCCGGCTAGACCCAAGAAACTGTGAATCTCTGTCAGGGTCATTAGCTTAGGCAAATCCTTTACCGTTGTGATTTCTGGGGATCAACCTTAATCCCTTCTCTGGAAACAACATGTCCCAAAAATGTGACTGACTCCAACCAAAATTCACATTTTGAAAACTTGGCATACAATTGGTGCTGATGAAGAGTCTACAGAACTGCCCTGAGGTGATTAGCGTGGTCCTTCTGACTTCGCAAGTAGACAAGGATGTCATCAATAAAAACAATCACGAAGGAGTCAAGAAACGGTTTGGAAACCCGATTCATAAGATCCATGAAAGCCGCTGGAGCATTGGTCAGTCCAAAGGACATTACCAAAAATTCGAAATGGCCATAACGAGTTCTGAAGGCGGTCTTAGGAATATCCTGCTCTCTTATCTTCAACTGGTGATATCCCGACCGTAAATCAACTTTGGTGAAGAAGCTCGTACCCTGCAATTGGTCGAACAAATCATATATTCGAGGCAGTGGATACTTGTTTTTCATAGTGACTTTGTTGAGCTGCTGATAATCAATACACATCTGAAGCGACCCATCCTTCTTCCTGATGAAAAGAACCGAAGCGCCCCACGGTGACACACTTGGCCGAATGAACCCCTTCTCTAATAAGTCTTTCAACTGCTCCTTTAACTCCCTCAACTCTGCAGGCGCCATTTCGTACGGTGGAATAGATATTTGCTGCGTATCTGGAAATACATCAATCCCGAAATCAATCTCCATATCTGGCGGAATCCCCGGAAGCTCTTCCGGAAACACTTCAAGGAACTCATTCACGACTGGAACAGACTCGGGGGTAGATACTTCTGAAGTGGTGTCTGCAACCAGGACCAAGTGATAAATACACCCCTTTTTAATCATCTTCTAGGCCTTAAGGTAGGAAATAAACCTACCCTTCGGCACCACACCATTCCCTTTCCACTCAATAACTGACTCGTTAGGAAACTCTAGTCTCAGAATTCTGGTTCGGCAGTCGAGTTTAGCAAAGCATGAGTAAAGCCAATCCATCCCCATGATAACATCGAAATCTACCATCCCAAGTTCGATAAGATCGGCCGTGGTATCTCGACCACACAACATGATAACACAATTACTATAGACTCGCGTGGCTATAATGGAATCACCAACCGGAGTCGACATAGAGAACGGCTAATGAAGTTGATCGGGTTCTATCCCAAAACATGAAGCTATATATGGGGTAACATAGGAAAAGGAGGACCTCAGGTCAAAAAGAGCATAACAATCAAGGGCTTGGACAGTCAGAATACCTGTAACAATATCTGGGGAAACCTCCGCACTCTTGCAACCACTCAAAGCATAGAACCGGCTGAGCCCACCTCTACCACGAGCCCCACCTCTAACTGCACCACACCCTGCTGGAGCTGGAGGATGTACTGAAGATGCGGCGACCGAAGAACCGGACGGCTGAGCAAAACCACTACCCATGCCCTGACTGGGCGCACGACAATCCCGTTGAATATGACCTCTCACCCCACACTTGTAGCATATGGGGATATCCAAGTAACAAGACTCGGTATGGAACCTCCCACACTTAGGGCACATAGCCCTTCTCTGCTGCTGGAACCTCCCTCCTAGACGACCAGACTGATGGGGTATCCTGCTACCCGATCTTGGCCCCCAGTGACTGCTCTGCTGATAACGAGGCACTGATGGCGGTGCACTGGATGAGGACTGAGCATAAGACAGGGATGGCCCTGATGGCCCTCTCCCATGAACCGCTCTCCCTCCTCGAACTGAACTCCCTGAGTGGCCCGCTGACCGGGACCTACTAATACTCTCCCTCTCCGACCTTATCCTCAATTTTCTAGCCTCCGTGGCCTGGGCGAACCCCACTATCTTACCATAATTCATGTCTGAGGGCAAGGCAGTTGTAGCAGCTTCATTCACAACCAAGGGACTGAGGCCCTGAACAAATCGTCAAACTCATGCATCTATAGTAAATACCAACCGAGGAGCGTACTTGGACAACCTCAGAAACTACATGTGGTACTCCCACACACCTATATTACCTTGCTTTAGAACCTCAAACTCCATAGCACGGGCTACCATAGTCTCGGAAGGCAAGAAGTGATCCATAAAGCAACAACAATCTCATCCTATCTCACCGGAGGACTTCCCTCCCCATGGGAATCCTCCCACATCTCGAACCAATAATACGCTGCTCCCCTCAGCCTGTAAGATACTAACTCAAACCCCTTTGTCTCTGTGGCCTTCATAGCCCGAAGCGTCTTGTACATTTCATCTAGAATGTCCTGCGAATCGGCCTCTGGATTAATACCTGAGAACTCTGGAGAGGCCAACCGCAAAAACTGGTTGACTCTGGAACCGGCGGAATCTCCCTATTTGCTAGAGCATGTAGGGGCAGCATGAGATCTTTGGGCCTGCGCGGCCATTAACTGGGTCAACATATGAATAGCTCCCCTGAGGTCCCCATCGGAGTACCGGGGCCTGGAGCTGGAACAGAAGAAGGATCTGGAATATCGGCGGGAGGGATTGTAGCACCCTCCGCCCCAGCAGGAATAGGAACACTCTGATCTGGAACAGATAGGCCAGATGGATTCAAGGTCAGGGATTCGCTCACCCGCACCATCAGGTACAGAATTTACAGCCACACTTAGAGCGGTATTTTCCTCTAGGCCGAGTCGAGCTCTCTTCCTTGATGCCATTACTGAAAATTTTGGAATATATCACCAGTTAGGCAAGAATATTCTCACTTTCCACTTCATCGCACGATATTGAGTAACAATAAAAAAGGGTGTTTCCTAAATGTCCATATAGCCCCCAATTATAGATGGGGTCGACAACACACTGATAAGAAGGGCTCTACTAGACACGGCTCCAAGACATCCTAGGAAACTTTTAAAACCTTAGGCTCTGATACCAAGTTTGTCATGCCCCAAATTCGAGGGACGCGACCGGCACTCGACCAGGCAAACCCCAGTTAGGCGAACCTGATTTGCCTTTTCCACCCAAAGTGTTTCCCCGTGTTTATAACCTACATTATTTATGAGAAGTGGTGAGGTAAGATTAAAAGTGTGTGAATACCATATTAAGTCCAATTTATGCATATTAGATATGCCACTTCCCGATACGGACCACGATTAGAAATACATACAACCACTGCCCAAAATACACATATACACCCACATAGTGTCTACGGAGCCTCAAAGAGTACTAGGAGCCTATAGAATACTTGCCGGCAACAAGGCCCCGTCTATCCCTTACAATACATAATACACTCAAAAAGGAGAAGGCCTGAACTACACATGGCCCAGAGAGGAAATGGGGCTCACCAGTGTAGCTGAAAAGGGTGAGGAGAAGGCACCACTAACGGCGAGCTGAGCAACCTGCTATGGACCCACATGCATCCATATAAAAGATGTAGCGCCCCCGAAAAAAGGGACGTTAGTACTGTGGAATAGTACTAGTATGTATAAGCAAACTTTGTGCCAAGTAAAATCAAGCAAATACACAATTAAGGAATGGCAATAGAACTAATTAATCAATGCACGAGGAAGGAAATAACCAAAATCAAACAAGATGCACAATCTCTCCTTTTCCCTTTCAGCATCATCATATTCGAGAGCTTATAGATTTTCATTTCAGTAGTGATAACAATCACATTTCATCCTTATTACCTCGGCCACCCTTATTACCTCGGCCGCCCTTATCACCACAACCCATCAACCTTATTGCTTCGTGTTGCGGCGCGAAACCCGACCCCGCCTGACAATTTTAATTCACAGCACAATCACAAACAATTTCATCACAAGAATCACCATTTCAAGGAATACAAATTCATATCAACGACTCATTTATTTGGGCCCAAGGCACCATAACTCTTATCAAGTAGTAATTCATCAACATGATGTTGCCATAATCGCCCAATTCAGTTGCATTGTTTCACAACACTCTTTTTCATTTCTTTCCATGTATGGCTTTCAACTATTTTACACATTCCCACATTTGAGCATATTATCAATCTTTCGTTCATTACACATCAAACACCTTTCACAACCTCATACAACACAGTAGCATGACAATAAACTAGGAAAATCGGAGAATAGAATCTCACGCCTCAACACGTTTGAACAGTCAATTCACATATTTCTAGACAAGGTACACATAACAAATACTCGGACCCAACAAGAGGATTCTACGAAGGTTAAAGTTAGCCATACATACCTGGGGTCTAAATTCCTTTTCAATTTTTACTCACAAATCACCGGACCGACTAGTACCGTCAATCTAGTTCACAATTAAACATATTCAACTCAGAATTGGAAACCATGCATACAATTTGAACTCTTTTTAAGCATTTATCAACTGCTATGTGACTCCCCCCTTAGATTTCCAACCCCTTATTTGTGAACTTTACCCCAACCCGATTCCTCTTACTAGATTATGGACATTAATGATCAGGCATGCGAGGTATAAACTTATATTTTCAAGAATCAATTCATGAGAGTCCCCCTTTTGTTTAAAATCAGAAAACTAATGAAAAGGGTTTGGGGATTCTTACCTGTTAGAGTTAATAAGAAGATGATTACTCAAAATTTCCAGGCCTGAGTGACTTTGAAAATCCAATTGGTAAAGATAAAGCTTTCTCTCTTAAAAACCCTCTCTCCCCTCTCTCTAATTTTGTTCAGAAAATGGTTAAAAATGAAAGGGAGGGGTGTTTTAATGAACTGGGGTCGGGTTTTAAAAATAGAAAAAAAGGGCCTGACACAAGAATGTCGCACAATGGCCCTCGAGATGGGCCAAAAATTCAAAACACACTGCCCAGGTATGCGACCAATTGTGCGGTCCACAAATACGTTATTCGATCGCATACTAGACCGCATAGTTGACTTCAAATGGGGCAGTATTCTGCCTAGGTATGCGACCATTATGCGGTCCGCATACACGTTGTGCGATCGCATAGTGCGTCGCATAACACCTACTTTCTGGAAAATTATATTCTTTAAGTCTTGCGGTACTTTTTACTCAGTTCAGGTCTGTTTCAGAGATTCCCACAATGAAACAACTCGGGGACTTGTTCGGCATTATTTTTTATTTTGTTTTTAAACAAGAAAATGTTACGGGTCTTTACAGTAATGGGGTGTGTTGGTAGGATTGGTTGAGGTCTCGGGGGCCTCTTGTGTATTTCGGATGCTCAAACGGGCATTTTTGGTCTTAGGAAGTCTGATGTTTTCTGGTGTTTTAGCAGTAGTGATTTCTTCACTGCGATCGCGTGGAGTCATCCGCGATCGCGTAGAGTAAAAGACTGGGCCAGGCAATTTTTTCTATGCGATCGCGGGATAAGGAATACGATCACGTAGGTTGGAGAGATGAGGCAGTGCGATCGCATGGACTTTGGTGCGATCGCATAGAGGTTCTGAGGCGCATGTGTGGGATGGAGGTTTTTTCTATGTGATCTCGTGTGTTGGCATGCGATCGCATAGAATGGTCTGGGCTTTGCATCACGATCGCGTGGCTGGAGTCGCGATCACACTGAAGGGAATATAAGTGTTGGGCAGAATGTTATAAATTCCATATTTGCGAGATTAGCTCATTTTTCCTCCATTATTGGACGAGTTGAGAGCTCTTTGAGAGGGCTTGAAGAAGAAATCAAAGGGGATCACTTGGAGGTAAGGTTTCCAACTTCATAACTCGTTTCTATATCGTTTTCTAAGTAATTAAGCCTGAAAATTGTTGAATTTAAACCCAAAATTTGGGGAGGTTATATATGTTGACAATCATACAGCCGTAGAAGACTCCGGTATAAGTTAAAAGAATGAATTGAGCCCAGGTCATAGACAAAGGATTGAATTATTGGGAGAGTGTATCATGGATGTTCCATAGCATCCATGAAGGGCTAAAGTAACAACTAATACCATGAGACACAGGTTGGAAGATAGCTTAAGCCTACATAGAGGTTGATCAGAAGGAAGAAGAAACTAAAGAGTTACATCAATGAAGTAAATCAGGAATCCGATTATTTGACCCAGAAAATTATAGTAATCGTGATTGAGAACATAGCAAAATAACTCTTAATATCAAAGGTGCAAGAGAGATAGTACAACAACCATATTCTATAATGGCGAAAAGCTAGTTAGAAAAGTACCAACCTCATAAGAAGTCAATATGAAGCTCCCACCGAATTGTACAGGCACTAGAGGTGTAAGTATTATAATAGAGCTTTAAATGGTGGATGCGAATTATACCTATGTGGGAGGCAGGTTATGAAAGATATAGAAGAATGTGAGGTGATATTTTAAAGTACGTAAGGTAAAGGTGAACAACTTACGAGATACTCAAGTGCAGAAGGATGTGAATGGTCCATACTTCAGATAAAAGGCTAGAAGCATTGGGATTCAGTATCCATGAATGATAGTAGCATCATTAGTGTCGTATATTCCAGCTTATGGTTTCTAGGTACTGAGAGGTCTATATAAGAAAATAAAGAAGAGTTATAGATGATGTGATGCCTCGCTTGATGTTCCAGAATAACACAAGGAAATCTATGGTTCAAGGACGTTGAAGGAAGGCTGCCAGTAGTATAAATGGGTATGTATGGTTCGCAAGCTAAAGTATGGTAGAGCGACAAGGTTGTAGGAAGATAGGAGTAAGGATAAGAAAGGGAGAGTGAGAAGAGGATGAGAATGGATAAGCCCTCGAGATTAAGACCACGAAAATGAGAGAGAGAGTTGATGGTTTCTCTAAATTATATAAAGCACAGTATAGCCTGAATGAGCTCAAAAGAGTCTAAGACTAATAGCATTTAGAAGAAATAGAACACTGACATGGTAATAAAATGAGGGTGTAACTGTGACAAATAAAGGATGATGTTTGGGCCTTCGTTTGAATATTGATTTGAAGTGAAAAAAGGGAAGGAGAAAAGATTTCGCGGACGGCACGAGATTGAAATACCCCCATAAGGTGAATCATATTGAGATACTAGGAAATACGATTATGGGAATCACTCGACGCAACATAAACCCAAGTGGTAAGGCATTACGTAAGAAGCTTCAAGTTATCGGTGGTATATTGTAGATCAATATTGAGGTGAATCAATAATGGATGGACGAAAGTCACAAAGTATGAGATGAGATTTGGTCGTCATTCTTAATATGAACAGTAATGAGGCAGCATTAAAGGACTTAGATTTATACATATGGGATAAGAAACAAGAGTAAGCTGGATTTGATAGCATACCTCAGCAATGATAAATCAACGTAAGAGTTATGGTATAGTATGACCTACCTAGATGCAGTAAGATCATGCGGATAGATAATCGGGTCTATGAAACAAGATGTAGAAATATTCTAAGTTCAACAAAGTACCGAGCAAAGAACTCTAGTACACCTATAGATGCCTAGAGGGATATCTTGACAAGTTTTGTGTATGTTCACTAAGTGAAGCCTATAGATTGGCTAAAAACTGGAAGAAAATGAGAGAAGAGTCGCATAGGCGCACATACAAGGAAAAAGTCGTACAGGCTGAATGACAAAAGGTAGCAAGAGTTACGAGATTAAAAGAATTCCGACCACATAACGTGATGTGAGAAAGAGGCCTAAAGGGGGAATGCCCTGGCCTTTGGATTTATTTAGAGAACAGTTGCCTAAATGGAAAGAAGAGTATTAAATTATTCGCAAGAGCTACAGGTTATGAGAATGATAAGTGCATCAGCCAACATTCGAGGACGAATGTTCCAAAGGGAGGAATGATGTTACACCCCATGTTTTCGTACGTAAAAGTACGCCATAATTAAATTGATGAAATCTCGGAAAGGAGATATTACATCTCGTATTTTTTTTCGTATGTTAAAGTTTCATCGTAAGTTAATCGACATAAGTTCGGGAATGAGATTATTTTAAGATTAAGAATTTTTCTATTTCAAATAAGTGATGAGTAAACTCGTGAAGGTGAGAGGGTAAGAAAATCGAAGAAAATTAATTTCGTCTAAGTTTGAAATTTTGGGATAAAATACGGCATGAGCTAAAATACCCGGTATTTATGAACTAGTATCATAAAAGGTACCACATGGCTATGATAGTAAGGTGTGTTAAAAGTGAGTAGTATTTTAAGTAATTTGAGATAATTCTTAATTATGTGAGTAATTGATATATTATTAGTTAATGGGAGATTAATTAGTTAATTAATGAATATTGAATAATTAATATTTTTGATAAAGCTGAATAAGCCCTCCCAAACGTGGCAGCCCAAGAATATTGATTTGAGTGACTCTTTAGTAACATTTCTAGGTGGCATACTTTGGGAAACATGTGGTGCCCACATAAAGACCAACAATTATGTGGTACTTATCCACACCCTTCCTCCTCCAATAATCCATAAAACAGTAGTAAAACATGCAGCCCAACAGCAACACAAAACAGTGCATAAAACAGTCTTCTATAAGTGAATAACTCGAACTCACGGCTTCCAATTACTGTCCCGTGAGTTCTTACAAGTATAGAACGATTTACCATGATTTTACAGCAGAAAAAATGGATAAACGAGACAACTAAACTTACCTTATTTGTTAGATGACGTAGCTCCTATCTTGGTTCTTCAAACTCTAGGTTTTTACCTCCAATTAGAACTTGAAAGGGAGAGAAAATCAATTCGGGTTTGTGGGAACTTTTTGGGAGTATTTTTGTACAGCTTATGTCTGTTTATTATTCCCTATTTACAAAATAATATATGAAGAAAATAGGCCTTTAAAAGGCCTCTTTGGAGGACCCAAAATGGCCCATTTTTGTGCTCTCATTTAAGCAAGTAGGTGACACACCTACTTGTCACCTAGCAGCCTGTGGAGTCTCACAAAATGCCCATATCTCTCTACTCTGATATCGTATTGACAAACAGTTTAATGCGTTAGCAAATAGACTCATAGAGATTAAATATATGGGTGGAACACACATAACTCTAGGTATATTGGGCGAAAATCGCAGTTATATTTGACAAAACTTTTCAGTTACACTTATGAATGTAACTTTTGATGACTTTCATCGACTTTTTTTTTACAACTCGCTTGACTTCAAAACATAACACACGACTATCATACGACTAATATAAATTGTAATTCTCACACCCCAAAACCCAGGGACGAGACCGGCGCCTAACCGGATGAGCCCGGTCAAGCGGACCTGGATTGCCTTTCCTACCCAACGCATTTCCCCGTGTTCATAATGTACATTTTATAAGTGAAGCAGCAAAATAGAATCAAAGCATGCATTTACAACATAAATTCCTTTCTTATTTTAACATTTTCAACATTTAATCTTCCCAAAACATACATTCTAAAATACAACACTCTCGATACGGGAGCGTGATTACGAATGAGTACGACAACTACTTAAAATACATATACAGAACCCACATAATGTCCACGGAGCCTCTAATAGTACGGAGAAGAACACATAGAGTTGCTGACAACAAGGCCCCGACTATACCTCAAAAGAAATGACATATACAAAATAAGACAACATGTACTACACACGGACCCGAGAGGAAGTGGGGCTCACCAAGACTGCTGAAGAGATGAAGGGAAGGCACCACTATCGGCGATCAGATCTACCTGCTATGGAACCACCTACATCCATATAAAATATGTAGCGCCCCCGGTAAAAAGGGACGTTAGTACCATTGAATATTATAAACTACATCAGTTAGACATGAACAGAGGCATCATACAACAGTACACTGAAACATGGAGAATCATAACAAGAATTACCACATCCCACATCCAGTTTTGCCACCTTTTGGTTAATGTACTTTTAACTTTTGTCTTTTTATTATTATTAATGTTCCATCGTGTCATTGTCACACGGAGTCCGATATCTTCCCGATTGGCTAAGCCATCCTAGGTGAGGTCCGAATTTCAATCACATCACATATAACCACCGTGGCTTGTTCTCACGGAGTCCGTTCTCTGCCCGAATCAGCTAGGCTAACACTGTGGCTCGTGCACATCACACGGAGTCCGATCTCTGCCCGATAGGCTAGGCCATCTCAACTGAAAACAGTGAGGACAATAATCATCATCAAATCATAATCATGTCATAATATAAAGTCACCCATGTGTATGGCATGGAGTCCGATCCCAGCCAGGCCGGATAGGCCTTCTCACCCCTAGGACATTCTCCTAGTACAATTATGGATGTTTTAGGTCACTTACATCATTTTTAACCTTTTTTTTCCCAAACACATATTTCTCTTTGATTCATCTTTCATATCATTAGGGTCCTTTAATTCATTTTTCACGACAATTCATCCTTTAATCCATTTCCATAACCATCTGATCCATTAATACATATTTCATAATTTCCCAATCCATTGTTTCATGTTTCATAACAGTTCAACGTCATGTTTCACATTTCACATTAGTACCATATCTTTACTCATATTCCATGACAATCCACCCTTTTACATTTTTCACACCCATCATATAATAGGAGCACACACACAATAAGAAAGAACATGATGGTCAACATATATACATTCCACTAGCAAGACATCATGGTGGTAGCATATAGCAACATGGAAACAAGAATTCCTCAATTAAGCACATAGAGCACATAATATCCATAGAAGGTCAATAAGAGAGTCATACCCGAAAAATGACCACAACGAGCTTATCCTATGAGGATTAGGGTTAGCCATACATACCTCGAGTTGGAATTTCCCTTTAATTTCTATCCCAACTAACCGGACCTTCTAACGCTTTCAATCTAATTTAAAATGTGACACATTCAAAATTAGCATAGGAACCTTGAACTTATTTGGGCATTTTATCAAATACCATGTGGTCCTTTAGATTAACTAGCCCCCTTTTTAGTGAAAGGTTGCCCTATCCTACTTCCCATTGCTAGATTGTAGAAGATTATTCACATGCATGCAAGGTCTTAACTTTACTCTTCAAGAACCAACCTATGTGTGTTCTATTCTAACTAAAATATGAGAATTTGGGGAAATAGGGTGAACACTTACCTCTTATGGTGAAGAAAATGACGACTACTCGATTAATTTCCAGGCATGAGTAGAGATGGGGGACCAATTTGGGGAAGATGAGGAATTCTCTCACTAGAACCCACTCTCACTTATCTCTATTTTGACCAGATAGTTGATAAAAATGAAGAACTACGATAACCTAGCAGATCTACCTCAAATCCTAGCGACCAACAAGCTATCTCTGTCTAAATATGATCTCCAATACCTGGCTCTGCACAAAAATTTGCAGAAGCAAAGTATGATTACACCACGGTCTTCCCCAGAAAGTATCAAGACTAAACTCGGTGGAGTAGTGATGAGGTACAGTCAAGACTCTCACTAGACAAAATAACATGTGCAGTATAGCAGTATAAAACTAATAATGGAAAGCAAAAATCAATAATTGGAAACAAAACAACATGTGCATATAGGCAGTAAAGCAATAAGAATACTGGGAAAACATCATTTAAAACAAAATAAGGAACACGAATGACAACCAATTAATCAAGTTGTCTAACACAAGTTTCGCAACAAATTCACCTTGTGTAACTCATATCATAGTCACAAGTCTCGGGTCTCAACCTGCCATCATATACTCACGGCACCTCGTGCCCACATCTCAAAGTCACAACCGCACGGACAACTCACGTGACAAAATCACTGTCAGCATATGGTTTTTGCCAATTAAAATATTCCCACATAATTCACAAAAGAAGGTTTTTCCTTTTCTTTTTTTAATAGTATTTTAGGAATTTCTTATTATTTGATTGAATTTAGTTGCATTTTAACATAATAAAATCATAAAAAATACCACCAAAATATCAAAAAATTCATGCATTGAATTTTTTGTTTTTGTTAGGATTGAATTGTTAATTAGTTGCATTATTAAACAAAATCATAAAAATATTGTTCATTTTTTTTTACTTTTAGCTTCTAGTAAATTAGTAATTATCTTTCACTAGTTTTGGAGTTAATTAAATAGTTAGGTGGTAGAAGTAGATAAATAGGTTTAATTCTAAAAACTAGATCTAATTTAGGATGTAATATAGGATTTAAAATCAAAAGAAAAATATGAAAAAAAAAAAAAGAAGGAAGAAAATAAGAAAGGAAAAAGGGCATTTTTTGAGTTAAAACTGCATTGGGCTAATCTCCAAAGAAGCCCAAATCCTTAAAATAACTTCCCCAAGCCCAAGCCCAAGCCCCAGTGCAGTCCAAACGACCCCGTTTTGATTAAGAACGATCTTGGTCGTTGATCATTTTGGATCTGACGGCTCGGACCCAATCAAGCCATCCAGATATAACTATCCTAACCAACCCCTACCCCCTCCCCCCCAAAAAAACCCTCAATCTTCGTCTCTCAACTCTCTCCCCCTCCCCCCTCTAACCGTCGCCCTAAACCGCCACTGGAAATCGCCCACGGCGGCGGTCGACCTCCAAACCCCCTCAAAATCCTATCCTACAATCCTCTCTTCACCCTCATCCCAAATCCTCAAACCTTTTCCCTTAAAACCCTAAAAATTCATGTTTCTCTCACCCCTTTCTTTGCATCTCCACCGTTTGCCGCCGCCAAAAATCGTCCACGGAGGCGACGCCACTCCAAATAGCCCCACCTTCTAACTAGGTAACCCTTGTCCACCCCTCTCTTCAAATCCCACAACCATTTCCCCAATTCCTTATCGTTTTCTTCAATTTTCATATCTATGAACCCAAACCCCTAGAAGTCGTCGTCACCCTCTCCTCCCTCATTCTATAATCTGCTCCAAAGAACAAAACCCTAGGAGCTCCTTTTCTCTAAAATCATTTCAACAGCCGCCTCTCCATCCTCTATTCGTCAAAAATCAGTGAATGAACCCTAGACGTCGCCCCACTTTTCATCTACTCAAAACAGTCCCCCATCAAAAACCCTGGCCACCCCCACACTCCAAACCACCCCACAATCTCTTAATCCCTCTGAAAAAACAAAAACAAAAAAAAAACTTTAGCTCCTTAGCTGGTTTGTTCAAAGATCCTTCTGCCAAGATCTCCCATCAGGGATTCATGTTCTAGACGGGTGTCTTGGCAAGAGGAATTTTGGTAACTAGGCCTCTTTCTATCAAGGAAATTCGATAGGTATACCTAATTTCCTTTTGTTTCAATTACTTTTTAATTTTATTATTAGGTTTTGTGTGTTCATAACCTATTAGAACTCAATGAATATTATGTTTGCATTTTCATTAGTATTTTACTTGCATGACCTCGATTGGTTAATTGCATTAGATTAATCATTAATTTTGTTTGGTATTTTCTGTCTTAAAATGTATAAACCTTTCTTTGTTCTATTTTGCATCCTTCAGCATTGTTTACCTAATTTAGATTAATTATTGGCCAGTCGTTGTTTAGTTTAGATAGATTTTAGAACTATTTGGTTTTTATAGTTTCTGAGAATTATTTCCTTAGGTTTAAAAATTATTGGAGTTTAAAAGTGGATTGTTTGATCTGTGGATTAGGAAGATGTGTCCATTACTGTACTTAAGGAAGAAGATTGAAGTACAGGCCCAATACTTTAAACAGGCCTGGCCCAATCTAGGGTCCATTTGAAAGATAAATGTAAGAAGTTTTAGGTCAGAAATAAGGTAAAAATACATAGGTTAAAAGAGTAAAATTAAAAGAAATTTCTAGAACAGGGACAACTATCCAAATCTGACTAGAAAAGAGATAAGGGTGAGAATGAAATATCCAAAAATTAGATAGTTGTCTATTTTCTGTTTTAAAAAGGTGCCAGAAATTGTACAGCTGTCAATTTTTCTATTTTGGAAAGATGCCCATTTCCTGATTTAATGTAATGCTGGCAAATTCCCTTGTACCTCTCATTCCTATCCTTTTGCATTCTTACTCTATATAAAGGCACTCACACTCTTTCATTGGACACACGAATTTTCCCTAAAAACACACTAAATTCTCTACATTATTAATAGAAAACTCCTGCATTTTCCTTCTCAATTCCTGCATTCATAATAGAAAACACACACATAGAGTTCCTAAGATATCTCTAAGAAGTTATGGACTTCTTCATTAATTTCTGATCTTCTTGAGATAAATTTGAGCTGAAGTTGAAGTTTTATTCTGGAGCTTTTTTCATTGTTATTGCTGTTCATATGAGTTGCTAAGTTTATCCTTCAGTTTTCATCCCTTATTTAGCATCTTTGTGTGTTTTCCACGCAACAAGATACACATATTCAACTTTGTTTTCTTGGAACTATATGGAAATGTCAATTACTTCTTCTAAAAAACATGTACTGTGATCCACTGTGCATAACTTTAGTTGAAATGTTTGATGTTGTTGATATTTGAGATGTGTTATGGGCTTAATATCAAGTGTGAATGATTACCAATTTATCTATGTTTTCTTCCTAATTAATTTTTGGATATTATTCATGTGCTTTTTTGGTTGACTGTTTAAGATGCTGTTTTGGTTGATAATTTATTTAAGCTATGTTGATTTCTGTTTGAAGTTCTCTAAAGGCTGTTTAGAGCTTGTTTGAATTTCATGTGATTGTTTCATGTTAAATTTCATGTCCTGCAAAACCTATGTGTTTTTCTAAGATGGCATGAGTAAGATGAATGCAATGCAGTGTCTTGAAAGAGAGATGTTAGGAGCAACAATATACAGATTTGTCTCACTGTGTATAAAGGAATTGAACTTGTTAGTTTATAGCTAGTTAATGGGTTGTAATTATTTAGCTTTATATACTTCATTTGTATGACATGCTAATTTAACAGACTATTTGATTTTGTTGTATTATTTTAATCTTGCTATAATTGATACTTTGATTAAGGCATAACTGTTCTCTGAAGTTCTTATATATATGAAAGTGTTTTAAATTTATTGACATTGACATGGTTTTAGCATAAGAACGAAATGTTCATGAAGTCAGAAGAATTTATTGACAAACTTGCCTGATTTTGAATATAAACGGTTTGTTCTATTCATTTTCCATGTCTTTTAGCATCACATTTTCAAAGAAAGTGAAAGAATACAAATTGAGATCGGGTAGGTAGTATGATATTAATGTAGTTGTATAGACCATGGTATAAACGTTCTTTTGGTCCAAACAATGAAGTGGCCTAATTGGTCAGCTTCTTTAACAACCACAGGTTTTCAGGCCTATTTCATGGCAGCCTTAAAACAGTGAGTTTGGGCCAGCATTTAGGCCCACTATTGTTAATTAGTTCAAGAGGCATCTGTATATATATTCGAAATAGTTTGAATTCTGCTTCGAACCAGAAGAAATAGATAATTCACTTATGGATATTGATAAGATGTTTTCAAGAGTGTGTTAATTAAATTATCACTTCGTACGCGTGGCCCACTTTTCTGTTAGAGGTCGTACCAAATAGAACGAGGATGGATCAGCCACTAGGTCGAGTAGACTTTCGTGCTCCCAGTACGTCACTCCCACCTCGGCTCAAGTTGTCCGCTTGGGTAAGCCATGTCTAGACTACACCCCCAAGTTTAAACCTAGACTAGCATAGCCTCATGTCGGATCCCTAGTAGGAATGTTTGTTTGTATCGTGTGCATTTGACTTAGGGGACTCAATAAAGGGGATGGGTCCGTCTAGGACAGGTGTACACGAAATAAAAGACCATCATGATGCATGTTACGTACTATGTGTGTATTTATTTGTTTCGGCTTGTTTGTTAACCGGCTAAGGATAGAAAATCAACAAAAAAACCAAGAGTGAGGTAGGATAGAAAATTCACCCGGTTCTGAAAACCCTAGTATTTAGAAATGCCACGAAACTCTGCCAAAATTTAAAAAAAAATAAAGGGAAAAGGTATTTAAAAAATGAAAATGAGTCAATATCATGTTTTTCTAGTTATGTCAAAACTTGCCGAACTACCCGGGTCTGATTCTCACCGAATGTGAGATACGTAGGAAAACCTCATCGGTACTGGACCCAAGTTTCTTTCAAAAAAAAACAAAAGAAAATAATAATAAATAAAAAAGTGTCCATTTACTTTTTGTCAAAAGAGTAAGCCGACCTAGCTTCGGTCGCGTCTTGCGCTGTTCTTGCCAGAATAACCTTAGAATACCTTTAAATTGTCGAAGGGCTATTCTCACCAAGAACAGACATATCTGTCAATAAGTCATCATTTTTCCCATGAAGTGCCTTAACTTGGCCTCAAAACTTTACCTGAAAGCGGGAAGGGGCCATTATCGCAAAGATGACCATTTTGGCCAATGTTGTACAAATAGCCACCTTCATGTGATTTCTCTTTGAAAAATTGAAAACTGGTTTTTAAAAAGAGTTTGCTGGTATGTCTTTTAAGATAAAGTCAGCCCTAACCCTAACCATTCACATGTGCAGAATGAACACTGTCCAGAACCCTCCATTAAATGTTGTAGAGCAGGCTCCACTGCAGCTTCAGATGTAGTGGTATGAATTGGATAAAGAGGGTCAAGACCGGGTAGTAGAACGTCTGGGTGCTCTCACGGATATTATGAAATTCAATCCCCAAAATGATCTAATCAAGGCTCTAGTGACTTTCTCGGATCCCGTCCACAATGTCTTTCGCTTCTCGGACTTTAAGTTCACTCTTACCCTAGAGAAAATAGCCTGATATACTAGTTTCGGCAGGGACTTAAGAAATCAACAGCTTATATTCCAAAGGCCTCCCTCTGTGCGTCGGTTCTTTGATATCTTGAACATCAATAAACTAATAAGGAAGAACAATGTAAATGATGGATGTTGCTCATTCTACTTCCTATACACCAGATATGGACATCCAAATGGGTTTGAAGCTTATGAAAAGGGTTTGAACAACAAGCAAAGCAAAGGACGATAGGTCTTCCCAAATAAAATTCATCGTCGCTTTGCTTTCATAGTGGCATTTATTGTCATTATGGTCTTCCCAAATAAAAAAAAAGGACGATAGGTATCTGCATGGCCAGAATTGGAAAGTCCTAATTGTCAAAGAAGATCACACACTTGCTCCATTTATATTGTCGGATATCTATCGGGCACTGACACAGTGTAAGTTTGGGGTGACATTCTTCGAAGGTTGCAACATTCTTTTACAAATGTGTCTAATTGAACATCTTCGCCATCATCCAAAATTTATGAGTTGCAGCCCAAGCAAGAAAATATTCATTCAAAATTATGAGGAGAGGGTGAAAGATTACAACTCTCCAGAAGGGGTTGAAACTTGGATTTCCCACCTAAGAACTCTAAAGGCAAATCAGATCGAGTGGACTTTGGGATGGCTCCCGGTGAGGGAGGTCATATACATGACAGCCATGAAGAACTATTTGCTATTGACAGGCTTGAAATGTTTCCAACCATATGCACCGGAAAGAGTTCTAAGACAATTGGGAAGATATCAAGTGGTGCCAGAGGATGAAGATCTGAGTGTCCAAGTTATTGAGCTACACCTCGAAGCACCACTTCCCGAGGCTTTAATCGAACAAATTTTGAATGGTTGCTGATACTTAAAAGAGGATACCCAAGTACCCGATCTTGCAAGAGGTGAAGTAGATCTAGGCTATGCCATATGGTTCGAGAGAAGGAATTACATTAATGACGATCCAGAGCCCGAGCTTGAAAGGCCCGCCCAAAAGGCCTCATATCAAGCTTTTGATGAAAAAGTCCGAGAACAGTTGGCCTGGGGAGAAAAGGAAAAGAAATATCAAGCAACCATCCATGCCTTAGAGGAAAAGTTGAGGAACCTCTCATTTGCAATGACTTACAGGCGCAGGTGGCTGAAGGTGAAGTAGATCTAGGCTATGCCATATGGTTCGAGCGAAGGAATTACATTAATGACGATCCAGAGCCCGAGCTTGAAAGGACCGCCCAAAAGTCCTCATATCAAGCTTTTGATGACAAAGTCCGAGAACAGTTGGCCTGGGGAGAAAAGGAAAATAAATATCAAGCAACCATCCATACCTTAGAGTAAAAGTTGAGGAACCTCGCATTTGCAATGACTTACAGGCACAGGTGGCTGAAGGTGAAAATAAAAAATTGACCCGAGAGAACGAGGTGCTCCGAGCCCAACTCCGGGACATGAGGATAGCCGCCGAAATGCCTATAACGAGCGAGAGAGATGAAAAAATCATCAAAAAATTAAGAATGAAGGTACACGACTATGCAGCTGACTTGACAACGGCCTAAAAGGATTTGCTAAATGCTCAAACAAAATTGGCCAAAGGAGTATAAGAACATGCCCACGAGTTGAAGAGAAATATGACAAAGAAATAACAGTTTTAAAGAAAAAGCTGGTTATCCTTGGGAATGAAATGGTCCAGCAAATAAAAGATTTTAAGATAAAAAGAGAGCATTTCTACGCATTAATTTGCCAACTAGAAGAGAGTGTGCAACAGTTATAGGACCAAAACAACATGGATACACAAGTGTTGGAAGCACGGGCACAGAAAATTGGGCGTCTGCTTCAAGAGAAAGGTGTCATCATAATGAGGATTAAGGAGATAGATGACTATGTCGTAATGAAATGACACGAATGTGAAGACATGACTAGGTCTACATTGTACGCTTCCATGATGACCTTCGTTCACCAAGTGATGGATGACTTAGACCGTCTTCAAGGAGATATTGCACGAAGGCCCGCGCAAAGATCGGCTAATGTCCCGCAGGCTCCCAGAGTACTAGTAGAGGCTCTTATGTACTTTTGTGTTTTCAGTTTTCGACTGTACTTTACTTTTTTCGAACCTTGTTCAAAGTTATTTTGTTGTTTATTTCGAGTCTGTATTGTTTTCTTTCATAGTTGTCAGTAATTTTAAATCCTCGTAATAGAAAACAAAAAAGATGTCGTTGTTAATGAAAAAATGAAAAAAAATGTATTTTATGTTATTTCACACTTATTCCCTGAACTACGTAAGGATCTAATTCATGCGGCATCATNATAATAATAATAATAATAATAATAATAATAATAATAATAATAATAATAATAATAATAATAATAATAATAATAATAATAATAATAATAATAATAATAATAATAATAATAATAATAATAATAATAATAATAATAATAATAATAATAATAATAATAATAATAATAATAATAATAATAATAATAATAATAATAATAATAATAATAATAATAATAATAATAATAATAATAATAATAATAATAATAATAATAATAATAATAATAATAATAATAATAATAATAATAATAATAATAATAATAATAATAATAATAATAATAATAATAATAATAATAATAATAATAATAATAATAATAATAATAATAATAATAATAATAATAATAATAATAATAATAATAACAATAATAATAATAATAACAATAATAATAATAATAATAATAATAATAATAATAATAAATGAGGATGAAAGAAAGGAGAGAAAATAAGAAAAAAAGCAAAAAGGGATAGCAAAGTCGGGATGAAACACACAGCCGGTGCAAAAACATATAGAAACATTTAACTGTCCAGGTGCATTGCATCCCCAACATCTGATTCCCTATGTGTTAAATGTATCAAACTGACCTAGTTATTGTGTGTGCAAATTGAGACAGGTCCTATTTTTAGGTGGTTGGTTTTGTGGTAATCTGTCTTCGCATCCGTACTTCACAAGATCTAAGGGAGGTATTGCCATGGTCTCTGAAAGTCACTTACCCATTATTGAGCCCGAAGATAGCCCGGTCTCAGCCATCCCACAGTCGGAGTTAGCATCTCCCGAGAAAGAATTTTACGTTGTTGTATGCTTATAAATGTGGGACGCTTGGTCCAACAGAAAAGAACCATCTAGTAGAATCCCCGGATTTCCTGAATTGCTCCCCAGGTCGTGATGAACCACCAACGTCCCCATCCCAGTGACCAACACATTAATTCAGTTTGGGTACCCCACTATATCAGCTAATTTCACCGGTATGCCTTTTGAGGTTCGTCCCCGGGCATTATCTTCTGTAATATCTTCCATAGTATTCACCGCACAACCAGCCTCTACTATGGCACAACCTACAGTGCCCATGCCATGTTTTGAACCGTCAGCTTTAACTTTTCCATCCCCCCAATTCCAGCTATACAATGCTCGTGTTACCCCAAATTCTTACCCTCAGCAACCACAATATGATTCTCTCATGGAACAAGAAAGAACCGTGAGGAACCTTGAGCAAGAAGAGATAGCTCAAAAGATGAAAAGCATTGAACAAAGTCTTAAGAACATGCAAGGCCTGAGTGGTCAAAATAGTGTTTCGTATGTCGATATGTGCATGTTTCCTCACGTTCATTTGCCCATTGGTTTTAAATTCCAAAATTCAAAAAATACGACGGGCATGGAGACCCGATCTCCCATTTGAAAAGATATTGCAATCAGCTGAGAGGGGCGGGCAGAAAAGAAGAACTTTTGATGGCCTGTTATGGAGAGAGCTTGATGGGAATTGCATCAGAATGGTATATGGACCAGGACATCTCCCATTGGCATATATGGGACAACTTGGCCCGTGATTTCGTCAGACAATTCCAATACTATGTTGATATAGCTCCAGATTGGACTTCCCTGACCAACCTCAAGAAGAAAACCTCGGAACGTTTCTGTGAAGACGCTATCAAGTGGCGTGAGAAACCAGTCAGAGTGAAACCACCGGTGGATGAGACAGAAATGGTAAATGTTTTCTTCCAGGCCCAAGATATCGATTACTTCCAAACATGATGTATGCCATGGGCAAACCGTTCGCGGAGGCCATATAAATTGGAGAAATGGTAGAAAACGGCTTAAACACTGGCCGCATCATAAGTCAATCTGCTTTAAGATCCACTTCCCAAGGCATCCAGAATGGCTCGAGAGGTTTAGCAAATTGAAAGAAGAGGGAAGAAGGAGCCATGACGGCTTCAAGTTTGAGAAGCTCTCATCGATCATATGGTTATTCTCTCCCGCCTTCTAGAACCCCGCAACACTACTACCCTCACCAAGATGCAGCATATGACATGGCACCACCTCCCTATGCAATGATGAATGCCCAACCCTACACACGGACATAATAGCACTACAACCAAAACTGAGCTCCACCTCCCAGAAATAACCATCCCTACCAAGCTTCATATAACCCTCATCCACCACAAAACAATTACCAACATAATACACGCCCCCGTGAGCCTTCCAGTAAAAGTGACTTCACCCCTATTGGTGAATCTTACTCTAGCATGTTCCCGAAGTTAGTCCAGATGGGTCTATTGCAACCTGTGCCTCCAAGCCGGCAGAATCCAGAATCTCCATCATACCCGCCCGGTACCAGTTCTGCCTATCATTCAGGGGCAGAAGGTCATGACACTGAAGACTGTTGGACTCTCAAGAGGGCAGTTGAGAATCTGATAGAATAAAAGAGAGTGGTGTTGAGGGACGAGGAAGTCCTCAATGTGACTAACAACCCATTACTGGCTCACAACAACGGGTTGGTCATTGGGATGATCTGTGAGGACAAGGAATTCAACCCAGCTTTGAAATCTATCATTGACATCGTCGACTCAGAAAAGAAACCAAAAGAGATGGCAAAACAAGCTAGAAATGAGAAGAAGATCAATTTAATTCCCCAAGTTGCAGGAAAGGTTGTAGAACAAAGACAGGGGAAGCATCTGCTAAGGATGCCATTCTCTACGTTCCTAGAGCCCCAAGAAAGGAACCACTCATGTTGAACCCTCCCAAAAGATTTGAACAAAGGAAAGCCACACTGAATATGCTAAAATTGTATGTAGAAAAAGGGATTTACATGGGGGGGCAAATAATTCCACCCAGGCTAGATGAGCCAGTGATCATCAGTCGTGCACCCCAAAATTCCATTATAGACCCCACTGACGTCCCATGGAACGACAACAAGATAGTGGTCACGTACAATGTAAAGACCCGTAAAATTTCTATGTCAAAAATAATGCCCGAGTAGGTCCATTTGTTGTTATCACGCTAGAAATTCTTAAAACGGTCCTATTTTGAGTAAAAAGTATCCCAGAACTTGAAAGATTAAAATTTCCAGAAATTGCGCATTATGCGATGCACTATGTGATCTCATAACTGGTCGCGTACCTGGATAGTTTGCTGCCATTTTGATGACAGCTATGAGGCCTGGAATTCTATCGCATTTCACGAATGCGGGACGCATAGTTGTCGCATTCTTTCCCCATGGTTTTTGTGAGGGAGGTTATGCGATGGCATAATAGGTATGCGGACCGTATAGTGGTCGCATACCTGGGTAGTCCGGTCTCCTTTTGGCCCATTTTGAGGGCCATTTATGCGATAGGAATTCGGACTGCACAGCAGGAATGCGACCGCATTCCTGACCGCATCTCTATGTCGGGGCTCCTATTTTCTAAATATAAAACTCGAACCCCTGTTTTATAAAACACTTTTTCCCTTCATTTTTAACGATTTTCTGACCAAGAATAGAGAGAGAAGAAGAGAGTTCTTGAGAGAGAAGGTTTCAACATCATCCAATTTGATTTTCCAAAGTCACTCAAGCCCGAAAATTATCGAGTTATTGTCATCTTCTTCACTCAAAAAGGTAAGTCTTCACCCTATTTCCCCAATTTATCAGATTTTGTGTAAGAATAAAACACACATAGGTTGGTTCGTGAAAATAAAAAGTGAAACCTTGCATGCATGTGAATAGTCGTCCATAATCTAGCAAAATGAAGTAAGCTAGGGCAATATTTCACTAAAAAGGGGTTAGTTAATCTAAAGGACCACATAGTAGTTGATAAAATGCCCAAATGAGTTCAAGCTTCCTAACTCTAAGTTTGAATGTGTCACATTGTAAATTAGATTGTAGGCGTTAGAATGTCCGGTGGCTTTGGATAGAAATTATAGAGAAATCCCAACTCAAGGTATGTATGGATAACTATAATCCTCATAGGATAAACCCATGGTGCTCACTTTCCACGTATGATTCTCTTGTCGGATATCTACAGAATTTATGTGTTCTATGTTCCTAATTGAGGAATCTTTGCTTCTATGTCATTCCATGCTAATACCATATCGTTGTGCTACTTGAGTATATGATTTGTGATCATTTTATTCCTTCTTCTACTATGTGTCTGATCCTTGTATATGATGGGTATGGTAGTTATGAAAGACTAGAATGGTATGACATATGAATCAAAAGTTGCTATGATATGAAATGTGGGTAAAGAGACGGTAATGATGTGAAATGCGAAACATGAGGTTGAATTGTTATGAAACATGAATTAATGGAATAGATGGTTATAGAATATGGATTAAAGGATGAATAGTTGTGAAATATGAATCAAAGGATTCTAATGATATGGAAGACGAATCAAAGAAAAATATGTGATGGGGATCAAAAAGGTTAAAATTGATGTAAGTGATCTAAAACACCCATAATTGTACCAGGAGAATGTCCTAGGGGTGAGAAGGCCTATCCGATCTAGCTGGGATCAGACTCCATGTCGTACACATAGATGATTTGATATTGTGATATGATTATGATTTGATGATGATTATTGTCCTCACTGTTTACAGTTGAGATGCCCTAGCCGATCGGGCAGAGATTGGACTCTGTGTGCTGTGCACAAGCCACGGTGTTAGCCTAGCCGATTCAGGCAGAGATCGGACTCTGTGAGAACAAGCCACGGTTGTTATATGTAATGTGATTAAAATTCGGACCTCACCTAGGATGTCTTAGCCGATCGGGTAGAGATCGGACTCCATGTGACAATGACACGGTGGATCAGTAATAATAATAACAAGATGAACTTAAAAGCACATTAACCAAAAAATGGCAAAACGGGATGAGGGTTGTGGTAACTCTTGTTTGTGTTTTTCCTTGCCTCGGTGTATTGTTATTTGATGCCTCTATTTGTGTTGACTATTGATGTTTATCCTATCTAGAGTAGGTTTGTTCATACATATTAGTGTTATTCAATGGTACTAACGTCCCTTTTGCCGGGAGCGCTACATATTTTAAATGGATATAGGTTGTTCTGTAACAGGTAGCGCTGATCACCGTTAGTGGTTCCTTTCCTTCCATCTCTTCAGCAGTCTTGGTGAGCCTCACTTCCTCTCGGGGCAGTGTGTAAATCATGTTGACTCATTTTGTTTGTGTCATTCCTTTTGAGGTATAGGTGGGGCCTTGTTACCGCCACGCCTGTGTATTCTTCTTCGTACTCTTAGAGGCTCCGTAGACACTATGTGGGTTGTAAACATATTTTGGGTTGTTGTTGTACTTACTCGTAATCGTGGTCCTGTATCGGGAATGTTGTACTTAGTATGTATGTTTTGGTAATATCTAATGTTGAAAATGTTAAAAAAAGAAAGGGATTTATGTTGTAACCGCATGCTTGATTCTATTTTTCGGTTTCACTTATAAAATGTACATTATGAACACGGGGAAATGCGTCGGGTAGGAAAGGCAAATCCAGGTTCGCTTGACCGGGTTCATCCAGTTGGGCGCCGGTCTCATCCCTCGGTTTTGGGGCGTGACATACAAAGGAATTGAAGTCATGGGAGAAGTAAATGAAATGAACCAATCTGGGAAGTACCACAACCTAGAAGAGCCGAACAAATCAAAGCTAAACAAGGAGAAAAGGTTTCCCCTCAAGAAGCCGGTGAGTGCTGAAGAAGCGGATAAATTTTTCTGAAGAATGAAAACATCGGAGTATGCCATAATTGATCAACTCAGGAAGACTCTTTCCCATGTTTCACTTTTATCCTTGCTGATGAGCTCAACTGAACATCAGAAGGTGCTTCTGAAAACATTGAATGAGGCATATGTCCCGATTGAAACTTCAGTCAAACAATTGGAATGAATGGCTAAGCAATTTTTTGAAGTCAATCGGATTTCCTTCAGCCACAATGACTTGCCTCCAGAAGGAACCGCCTACAACGAATACCCTCACTTAGTTGTCAAATGTGAAGGTTATTATATGAAGAGGGTTATGCTAGACGGTGGGTCCGAAGTGACATTTTCCCTCTCTCAACGCTACAGAGGGAAATCGGGACAGAAAGGATTAGACCAAACAATGTTTGCGTGCACGCTTTTGATGGCGTCAAGCGAGATACGATAAAATAAATTGACTTGATTCTAACCATCAGCCCCATGGACTTTGAAGTAAAGTTTTAAGTTCTAGAAATGGATATTTCATATAACTTTCTCCTAGGAAGACCATGGATCCATGCTGCAGGAGTTATGCCCTCTACTCTCCATCAGATGGTCAAGTTTGAACATGAAAACCAAGAAATTTTCGTCCACGGGGAGGATGAACAGTCAATTTACAAGGACCCGTCAGTCCCGTGTCGCAAGGCTAGAGAATGAAGTGAGCGCATTGTCTATCAAGCCTTTAAAATTGTGATCGCCGACCAGTGAGAAGAAGGGACCCCGTTTCCTCAACCCTCCTTATCAAATGCATCAATCATAGTTGCCAGCAAAATGATCAAACATGGGTACAAACTCAGGAAAAGGCTCGGGGTATCCCTACAAGGCGTCATAGAGCCCATCACTTTGACTGCCAATGAGAAGTTCTTTGGCATAGGCTTCCAAGCTACTGATGCTGACATAAAAGGACCGATGAGCGCAAGAAAAATGGATGGGTCCTGCCTCAACCCGTTTCGCATCTCGCCAAGTCATTTGTGAAACCAAAGTATGAAGAAGTTGAAGAAGAGGCCTTCACGATCGAAGAAATTGAGGACATTTGTGAGACAATGAAACAGATGTTGTACGAGGTTCACATGGTCCAACCGGGAGAAGGCACAAACACTGTCGAGGTGCAGTACATAGGGCCAAATGCTAAACTCAAAAATTGGAAGGCTACTCCAATCCGTGTCATGCGGGAATCCTGGTAGTCTAGTCTTGCCATCTTTTCTACGTTCCGATTTGTTTCAGGGTGTAACTCAAATGTTTTTATTTTGTTATCTTATAATTTCAATGTAAACCCTCCTATATTAAAATTCAGTGAAATGAAATACGTATTTCATCACCTATGGATCTTTTCTTTTATTATTTATGGTTTTTCTATTTTTCTTATCTTTTTTTTTAGCTATAATAATGCGGACTTAAATAACATGACATACTTGCGGACTTCATGCTCAGATCCTAAAATGTTGTCTAACTGTGAAATAATGAATCAAGAACCAGAATATGATGAAGATGAGGCTTTTAGGGAAATAAACTGAGAAACCATGATAAGCGTTCACGCTGAGGAATGAACCAGAGATGCATTAATCCAACTTTTTTTGGAATTCAAAGATGTGTTTGCATGGTCTTACGACGATATGCCAGGACTTAGCATTGATTTAGTGGTACATAAGTTTCCGATATACCCCGGTTTCCCCCCTATCCAACAAAAGCAGAGAAAGTTCAAAACAGACATAAGTGATAAGGTCAAAGAAGAAGTCACCAAACAATTGAAAGTTGGTGTGATCCGAGTAGTCCGATACACCACGTGGTTGGATAATTTGGTTCTAGTACCAAAGAAAGACAAAAAAAACCGAGTGTGTGTTGACTATAGGGATTTGAACAAAGCAAGCCCCAAGGACAATTTTCTGTTGCCAAACATCCACATTCTTGTCGACAATTGTGCCAAACATGAGATACAGTCTTTTGTGGATTGTTACGCTGGGTATCACCAAGTTCTCATAGATGAATAAGATGCAGAAAAGAAAACTTTCAACACATCATGGGGCACTTATTGTTATAGGGTCATGCCATTCGATCTGAAAAATGTCGGGGCAACTTACATGAGAGTTATGACCGCCATCTCCCATGATATGATGCACCAAGAAATTGAGGTGTATGTGTCTGATGTGATCATTAAATCCAGAATACAAGAAGACCATGTGCGAGATCTAAGGAAATTCCTAGAGCGTCTGCACAGGTATAAGTTGAAACTGAACCCAGCTAAATATGCATTCGAAGTTCCATCTGGGAAACTTTTGGGGTTTATAGTCAGTCGGAGGGGTATTGAGTTAGATCCAGCAAAGATAAAATCTATTCGGGTTTACCACCTCCAAAACCAAGAAAGAGGTCATGAGTTTTCTAGGGAGGTTGAATTACAGCAGTAGATTCATCGCTCAGCTTACTACCACGTGTGAGCCCATATTTAAGTTGCTAAAGAAAGACGTGGCGATCAAATGGACGGATGAGTGTCAAGAAGATTTTGATAAAATCAAAGAGTATCTGTCAAATCCACCAATGTTGGTTCCACCTAAGCCTGAAAGAACTTTGTTCTTGTACTTGATTGTCCTGGAAATTTATTTCGGCTGTGTCCTCGGGCAATATGATGTGACCGGAAAGAGAGAGAAAGCCACATACTACTTGAGCAAGAAATTCACTGGTTATGAAGCCAAGTACACTTTGTTGGAAAGAACTTGTTGCGCCCTAACTTGGGTCGATCAGAAGCTTAGACATTATCGTTTGACTTACACCACATATCTCATAACCAGAATGGATCCTCTGAAGTACGTATTCCAAAAACCAATGCCCATGGGAAGGCTAGCAAAATGGCAAATCCTTCTTACTGAGTTCGACACTGTTTATGTCACCCGCACGGCAATGAAAGCGCAAGCCTTGGCTGATCACCTAGTTGAGAAACCAGTTGATGATGAATACCAACCCCTAAGCACTTATTTCCCAGACAAGGAGGTAAATTCAGTTGAAGTAATTCCAGAGAACACCAATTCTTGGAAAATGTTCTTTGATGGAGCAGTAAATGAAAAAGGTGTCGGGATTGGGGCAATTTTGATTTCGACTATAGGTCAGCACTATCCGGCCACAACCCAGCTTCGGTTCTTCTGTACGAATAACAGTGACAAGTATGAAGCTTGCATTATGGGCATGAACATGTCAGTTGATCAGGATGTGGAAGAATTATTAATCATGGGAGATTCTGATTTGATCATTCGGCAAGCCCAAGGTGAATTGGAAACTCCAGACATTAAGCTTATCCCATACAGGCAACATGTGGAAGATCATAGCAAACGGTTCAAGGCCCTTGAATTCAGGTATATTCCTCGATTCCAGAATGAGTTAGATGATACGCTAGCTACCTTAGCGGTAATGTTTCCATATTCGGGCAATGTCCATATTGACCCGTTGGAGATCAAAATTTGAGAAAGACATGGTTATTGCGATGAAGTTGAAATAGAACCAGATGTTCAGCCATGGTATCATGATATCAAAAGGTTCTTGAAAACAAAGGAATACCCTGAGCAGGCCAATGGAGACCAAAAGAGAAGCATTAGAAGGCTTGCCAGAAGTTTCTTCTTAAGCGGAGAAATTTTGTACAAAAGAAATCCAGATATGAACCTTTTGAGGTGTATAGATGCCAAAGAAGATGAAAAGATCATGAACGAGTGCATTCGGGAGTATGCAGGGCCCACATGAACAGATATGTCCTTGCAAAGAAAATCCTGCGGGCAGGTTATTACTGGATGACCATGGAAAAGGATTGCTTCAGTTTTGTCCGGAAGTGACATCAGTGTCAGATACACGGTAACCTGATTCATGCACCTCCTTCAGAGTTGCATCCTATGTTAGCACCTTGGCCGTTTTTTGCTTGGGGTATGGATGTCATTGGGTCAATCGAGCCGAAAGCCTCAAATGGGCAAAGATTCATCCTGGTTGCCATTGATTATTTCACAAAATGGGTCGAAGCAGTTACTTTCAATGCCGTCACCAAGAAAGCGGTGGTCGACTTCGTGCATTCCAATATCATTTGTCGTTTACAGACAATGATGTGAATCTAAGTAGTCACTTGATAAGGGAGGTATGTGAACAGTTTAAAATTACACATCGCAATTCTACCCTATACCGACCCAAAGCCAATGGCGCCATTGAAGCGGAAAACAAGAACATCAAGAAGATCCTCAGGAAAATGATTCAAAGTTCTAGAAAGTGGAATGAGAAGCTACATTTTACATTATTGGGATATCGCACAACCGTGTGCACATCAGTTGAGGCCACACCTTATTTATTGGTTTATGGATCTGAAGTTGTATTACCTGCAGAAGTTGAAATTCCCTCTCTTTGAGTCATTGTTGAAGTTAAGATCGAGGATGATGAATGGGTCAAGACCCGATTGGAATAATTAACTATAATTGATGAAAAGCGGATGGTTGTTGTTTGTCACGGGCAGTTGTACCAAACATGGCTTATATCCCAAATATAGCAATAGTTTTTAGAACGCAATTTAACATATGATTTAGAGTAAAAATACGCGACTCAATAGTTGCCGCTGAGAGGACCAAGTCCAATCCAAAAATCAGTGCACGCCACATACTCGTCATCCGACATGTGCGCCATTCTAAAAACAGTGAGAAATACGAAGTCTAGGGTTTCATACCCTCAGAACAAGATTTATAGCCAATACTTGCCTCTACCGGGCTACAATACTAATCCGCAATGCTCTTGCCCCTCAAATTGGCTCTCGATTGCTCTTAATCTAACAAAAATCATATTAACATCATCAATATACGCTAAAGGAAAAAAACTCAATCAAAAGCTATCAATTTAAAGCACAATTCCCGAATTGGCCAAACCCGAGCCCCGAACCCACGTCTCGAAATTTGATAAAAATCACGTCACAAGAATCCTCATCCCTTCCCGAGTCTACACATATAAAATGCATCACAATCCGACCACAAACAACGCCTAAATTCCTTAATTTACAAGTCTCAATTTCTCAGGCCCTAAACCCCCAATTTATGCCATTTAACCACAAATTCCAAGCCCAATCTGTCACAAAATATCATAGAAACGAGTTTATAATCCTGAAAACTTACCTCCACTAAAGACTCTCGACTTCATCCTTCAATTTTCTCCCAAAGTAGCTCAACCCGCATGCAAAAATGAAAGAAATGCCAAAATTTCGCAGAGGCGCCTATTGATACTTTATGTCCAGTTAATCCGCACCTGCGGCTCCCCATCCACAGGTGCAGCCAGACCAGTAAAATAACACCAACAGTAATTTTGCTATAAATTCCTAAGTCCAAACCTCCGTTAACCATCCAAAATCAGTTTCAAGTCCCCCGGGGCCCCAACCAAACATACCAACACATCCTATAACCTCATTTGAACTTAGTCAAGCCTTCGAAACACCAAAAATAACGCAAAAACACCAAAATCACATCAAATTCAAGCCTAAGAACTTTGAAACTTCTAAATTTCAGCAATGATGCCGAAACCAACCAAAACACATCCGATTGATATGAAAATTTACACATATATCCCAAATAACATTACGAACATGCTCCAACTTCCGAAATTCCATTCCGACCCCAATAGCCCATTTTCCACTGCAGTCCGAAAATCGCCAAAAACTAACTTTCGTCAATTCAAGCCTAATTCAACTCCGGACATCAAAACTTCATTTCGAATACATTCCTAAGTCCAACATCACTTAAAGAAGCTCTCCGAGCCATAAAATTCACAGTCCGAGGTCGTTTACCAATAAGTCAACTCCCAGTTGACGTTTTCACTATTGAACCAAGTTAAGAGACTAGGTGTCTCATTTCTCTCCAAAAATTGCTCCGAACCCGAGCCAACCAATCTAACACAACATAATGAAGCTGAACCACATATAATGAAGCAGAACGGCAGAAACGGGGCTAAACTCTCGAAACAACCGGTCGGGTCATTACAAGGAGGGGGAGTTCCAACATAGTACATGTGTAATCATGAAAAGGAAATGCTACTGGTACGGTTGGACAATGGCTTAGTATGGACATGTACTATTCTTGCAGACCTTGTCAGCTCTAGCCATGTGCCCTTGGGAATTTTCCGCCTTTCCACGACGGTCATCGATTTTCATACTACATTGAGGTATGTTGTGGTGAGTCCTTGATATTCTCTCTCGATGGGAGTACTTCGGAGTCGAGCATCAGCCTATGTTTCGAGCCCCTCGAAACCGATCTTGGGATGTCGTAAAGGATCTAAAATCGGACTTCCCCGATTTAGGCCGTATACAATTCTATTGTATCATTTTAATCTTGCTATAATTAAATACAGTTGATTCTGATTTTGTAGTTTTAGAGCTTTAATCTTATGAAGATTTGTTTTTCTGAGCAAAACTGTGCGTTGGGCCTAGTAAGTCATCAATCCCAAATTAGTAGGGTCCTATGAAATTGGATTTTTTAGTTCTACTAGTGAACTCAATTGATAATTTGATTAAAGCATAACTCTTCTCTGAAGTTTTTTTTATATACGCAAGTGTTTTAAATTTATTGACTTTGACATGGTTTTAGCATAAGAAATGAAATGCTCATGAAGTCAGTAGAATTTATCGACAAACTGTGCCTAATTTTGAATATAAACGATTTGTTCCGTTCATTTCCCGTGTATTTTAGCATCACATTTTCAAAGAAAGTGAAAGAATACAAATTGAGATCTAGTAGTTAGTATGATATTCCTGTAGTTGTATATATGATGGTATAAATGTTATTTTGGGCATGACAATGAAGTGGCCCAATTGGCCAGCTTCTTTAACAACCAAAGGTTTCCAGGCCTATTTCATGGCAGCCTGAAAATAGTGAGTTTTGTCCAGCATTTAGGCGCACTGTTGTTAATTAGTTCAAGAGGCATATGTATATATGTTTGAAATAATTTGAATTCGGTTTCGAACGAGAAGAAATAGATAATCCACTTACGGATATTGATAAGATGTTTTCAAATGTGTGTGTTAATTAAATTATCATGATCAAGGTACACAATCGCGTAACCATGGCCAAATATTCTTAGTAATAATAAAACGTTTTTAATTATGTATGCGTTTGCGCGACACGAGTATGATTTTTAACAATTGAACGCTCGTAGAAATGCTTTTAGGTGCGGTTTAAATTACATGTTCGCCTGGCATGATTATAATTTCCAAAATTAAATCGAAGTATGCGTTCGTGCAACTTCAGCCAAACAATGTTAAATCAATAAAGCGTGACTAATTATGTACACGTTCGCGTGACATAATTTATGCGCCCCAAAAAATCGGGTTAACACACATGTAACCCATTTCAAAAATAAATCCATAAATGCCATAATTAAAAGTGATAAAAAGGTAAGTGCACATAGGTTTTAAAAATATGTAATTAAAACAATTGTTTAAGCCAAGTATGATCAAAATCGACCGTGATAAAACCACGAAACTCGGGAATGTCTTACACATTCTCCCGGGTTAACATAATTATTTACCCGATCTTCTGGTTTTCGTAGACTTTTAACGGAGTCACTTCCTCGATTTGGGATTTTAAAATAAATGGTGACTCGGAACACACGTAAATAAATAATTCCGAGTGGCGACTCTTACATAAACAAATAATCTCAATTCGAATAATGTCACTTAAATTGGAAAAACTCTCATATCCCCCTTTCGGGAAAAAGGTGGTGTGACAATCACATTCCACCCGAAAATATTCACAGGCTCACAGTCACAACCCGCCTGGCATGATCACAGGCTCACAATCAAAATCTACCGGGCAATAGTCACAGGCTCACAGTCACAGTCTGCCCATCGTGATCACAGGCTCACAATCACAATCCGCCCGGAAATAGTCACAGCCACACAGTCACAACACGAAACGGATAATACTATAATACATGGGCATGATCAATAAATGTCAAGTTTCGTACTCATGAGCTAGTATTAGTTGGATGCTATAGTGTATGCTTGTGAAAGCGTATTACTGTAGCCCAAATCAAATAAGTACTAACAAGGACATCAATTATCCCATCGAAAAAACAAAACAAGTCACACAAAGGGTATAACAAACACAATGAAAGTCACACCATTACACAAAATTTACCAACACAATGTCTCCAAAGCATCACACATCGTCCCTGACATTTACCACTCGTATCTCTCCGATAGCCACCCATATCACTCTGTATAATAGCCACTCGTATAACTCTGCCATAACAATATCATTAGCCATCATTATTTGTCCTATATCCACCCTTATCACTCTGTATAATAGACACTTGTATCACTCCGTGTATTAGCCAACCTTATCACTCTGTGCATTAGCCGCCCTTATCACTCTGTCCGGACAATAACACAATAGCCATCCGTATTGCTTCGTATATTCAACAACAGTAAGATGTCACCCTTATTCCCCGTATGATAACAATAGTGAAATGCCACCCCTTATACTCCGCATAAAAATAACCAACCACACAACAATTCACATGTACTATCATCACAACAACACAACATAATCAACTTGTATCACAAGTGCCTGTAGGCCGCAACCTTTCCAAATATTCAATGGTATCAATAATTTCACAACAAATATCCCACGACTC
Organism: Nicotiana knightiana; assembly: GCA_005239525.1. Classification (NCBI taxonomy): domain Eukaryota; kingdom Viridiplantae; phylum Streptophyta; class Magnoliopsida; order Solanales; family Solanaceae; genus Nicotiana; species Nicotiana knightiana. The sequence goes on along the minus strand of ML382528.1, from coordinate 57,360 downwards.
GGCACAACGTATATAAAATCTCAATAACTACAACATGAATGGAAAAGTAACTCAGCAAGGAACAACACCTCCTTTAAACATAACTCAAGTAAAATATATTAATAATTTTCGATAACTTCCATTCCAATTAATTGTTTAGAATAAACTCAATAGTGAAAGTATCTCCATAAAATGGCAACTCAACGATAAAAGATTTCACGTAATGGTAAAAGTGGTAATAACTCAAAATAAATCATATAAGAGCAAGCACGGCAAGTGAAGAATGTGACAAGTAACGACAACTTCCAATAAAGCATGTAATATTGGACATGGTGAATAAAGGATACAACAAGTGCAAACAATATCCAATTAACTACATAAAAGATGCCTTAGAGTTTAACCAATATAATTTCTACATATAAGCCTTAGTATGTACTCATCACCTCACATACACGACTTTCTAAAATTACTCAAATCCTAAGGGGTAGTTCCCTGACATAAGGTTAGGCAAGATACTTACCTCAACGAAGCTAAATCGACACTCTAAAATGACCTTCTCGAGTGAAACAACGTCCGGATGGCTCAAATCTAGCAAGAATAAATTCATATCATAAATAAAACTCGTAGGAAATAATTTCGGATAATAAAGCTTCGATCTTTATCCAACCCCGGGCCCACCCCTCGAAACCCGATAAAATTCACAAACAGGAAAACCCATTCCGATACGAGTCCAACCGTACAAAAATTATCAAATTCTGATATGAAATCGCTATTTCATAAAATTCCGATTTTTCCCCAACTCAAACCACTAATTTAATTATAAAAACAAGGATAAAATCATGAAACAAAATCAAATCCGGATAAAGAACACTTACCCCAATCCAACACGTGAAGAACCCCTCAAAATCACTCAAATCCGAGGTCTAAAACTCAAGATATGATAAAAATGGCCAAACTCTAGAAATAGAATACTTTTATATTCTTCCCGGATATTACACATCGTGATCGCGAAGAACAAAAATGAAGGATGCCAAAATAACCTTACACGAACGTGCGAATGCAGCCACGAACGTGACTCACATCAACATCCTCTTATGCGATCGTCAACCAACTTATGCGAACGCGAGGAACAAATCTCGATGCCCCTTCGAGCTCTACCACTACGTGCACACAGAAGACACATCGGGACGCGGACCACAACCAACTGAACCTTCGCGATCACGTGCACACTGTCGCGACCACATTTAATAAAAAAACTAAGCTACCATAATCACTTCGCGATCGCAGCTACATCTTCGCGATCGTGAAGAGCAACAGCAACACCAGAAACCAGCCACTCAAAAGCATGAAGAAATAGCCCTTATCCCATCCGAAACACACCCGAGGCCGCCTGGACCCCATCAAAACATAAAACAAGCTCCAAAACATAATGCGGGCCTACTTGAGGCATTAAATCACATCAAACAATGTAGAAATTACGTAAAGCACCTCGAATCAAACTTATGAATTTTAAAATCTTCCAACTTCCAAAACTCAAGCTGAAACATACTAAATCACCCTGGAATGAACCCGAAATTTGCACACAAGTACCAAATGACATAACGGAGATATTCCAACTCTCGGAATCATAATCTGGTTCCAATAACCACAAAGTCAACTCTCGATCAAACCTCCCAACCTTCTAATCCTTCAACTTTCCAATTTTCGTCGAAATGGATCAAATTAACCTACGGACCTCCAAATACAAATCAGGACATACGCCTAGGTCCAAAATTACCATAAAAAGTTATTGAAATCATTGAATCTCCATTCCAGAGTCATCTACACAAAATTCAAACTCCGGTCAACTCTTACCGCTTAAGCTTCTTAAACAAGAATCATTCTTCTAAATCAATCCTGAATCATCCAAAAATCCAAATTCGACCACATATGCAATTCATAATACATAATACAAACCTGCTCGAGACCTTAAGCCACCAAACAGGATGCTAATTCTTGAAACGATAGGTCGGGTAGTTATAATTGAAGAAATCATAACTCTAGGCCTCCTTAATTTAGTCTACAACCCATAGTATCTTTAGTTGTTAATGTACTACTTTAATTTGTTAGTTAATTAGTTATACATATGAATCTAAACCTTTATAACTTAGAAATTATTCGAGATTTCCTTCTTAGTAATATTGAACAATTGTAGCTAAGCCTTAGTTCTCTATGGGATTCGACTTCTGACTCTTAGAGTGGATTACAAGTGCAGTGAATGCTTATCCTTTTTAGGACTGGAGTTGGGCGTGATCAAGTTTTGGCGCCTTTGTTGGGGAAATAACGATGTAGCTATAGCTGTATATATTACTTGGTTTCAAGTTTGAACTTTTATTTTGTTTTGTTCTTTTATTTTATTTTACTTGTTGATTTTAGAAACGTGACGTCTTGGAATTATGGGAGTTTAGGTATTGGTAATTCTTTAATTGATCCTTATACATATTGTGAAGGAAACCACCCGTGAAAAAATTATCAAAATGTTCATGAGAGCGAGTTATGTGCACCAACTCAATCATACGTGAAATTGTGTGGTGTATGTGATGGTCAATATGGTCACTTTAGTGGTTATACTTATATTTGTTATCCTCCCTTAACCCCTTACTGTGATGGTCCTACTTTTTCTTGTGAAGTTAAAAGGAACATAGAACCCGGGGATGATAACGTGAAAGAGATCAAGGATATGTTAAACTTTCATGTGGGAAAAAAATGATCAAATACAGTTGCAGATAGAAAGGCAAGAGGCAACTATTTACAACTTGGAGGCTCAAGTGAGTAAACTAGTTGAAGCTTTTATTGCTCAACATACCAATATTGTGGATAGTAGCGAAGAAGAGCGTGAATTAGATGTAGCAAGTGAGATTCTAACAAAGGAGGCCAAAGTAGAACACCAACAATCCATCCAACTAAAATTTGAGGATGCCCATGTTGAAATAGTGGTATAGAATCAACCGAGAATATTGAAGATGTAATTTAAGATGACTCTAGTTGTGTCATGAAGAGGATGTGAATAAGCTTGTAAATTTTCAGCTTACGCATTTGTCCTCACTCCAAGCACTTTTCCACATTGTGTGTAGATTATGATATGGAAATAGAGTTATTCGAGCCAAGGATTCAGGGAATGAGGAACAATGTGCCTACATTTTGAAATTTTTCTTGCCAGAAATCAGGATTACACACCTCACCTAAAGGCCAACAAGTGCAAAATACTATATTGGTTGCTTTGGCCAATTAGATTCGTTCCACAACCCCTAGAGAATAGCCAAAAATATAATGCCGAATTAGGGGTTCAATTCATAATCTCGAGGTGGAAGAAAAAAGTGGTTCACGTCATACCGCAATGTTAAATCAAGCGTTTGTTGGGAGGCAACCCAACTTTACTACTTTCTTTTATTTCTAGTTTATTTTTTTATTTCTATTGTGTTATTTTTGATATTTTTGACTTTATAGGAGCATGAGAAGAAAATCCATTAGAAGGATACCATAACAAGCTTTATGGTTGGAATTAATAGCATGTTCGGCAAAGCCGTAAAAATCAACTTATTTTGAGAAGTGCTTTTTCTCAAAAGTATTTTTTTCAAAAGTACTTTTGGTGAGAAGTAGTTTGTGTTTCGCTAATTTATTTGTAAATCACTTCTGAGCAGCAATTAGTGTTTGGTCATGTTTTTATAAACTACTTATAAGTGTATTTTTCTTAAAAGTGCATTTCGAAAAAGATCTTTTGGAGATAAGCTACTTTTTTCTGCTTTCTTCAAAACTACTTATACTTCTACACAAAAGCACTTTTTCCCCTCTAAAAGTTTCGTTAAACACTTCAACTTTGAAAAAAAATACTTTTTCAGAAAGTCCATCATCGGAGTCCAAAGGCTTGGAGAAGCTTTGCAAAACAGGCTATAAGTGTGGGGTACCCGTATAAAGGATTATGCTCGGGAGAAGTCAGAGTATCCCATGAGCTGCTAATGCTTCAGTCTTTAGCCTACTGTGGAGTTTCTTTCATCCTCTTACTATTTATGATGTGCATTGAGGACAATAAACAATTTTAAGTGTGGCGTGGGGAGATTATCTAGATGATTTTGTGCTCTTTTAGTTTGCTAATTTATTTGAAAAACAATAATACGGGAAATGGAGAAATGTAATTAGATTTACAAAATAATCCCCCTTGCTTTTTCTTATGGCGACGGTTCTTTTTCAAGGGATGACTCTTTGAACCGGGTAATAATTTTTTCTTATTAAAAAAAATTGCCAAACTTTTGGACTTTTTCCGATGATGGACTTCTCTGACAGTTTCATGAGGGATTAAAGTCTAAAGAAAAATGCAAAATGATTTTCCTTTTTATTTCTTTTGTAGAACTGATAATGGAATGGATGAACTTGAGTATCTATGCTTTTTGACATGTTTTATGCCGGAACTTAGAGCTGTAACATTTGAGCTGATTATCCACGCCATGTTCTACGTGCCCATATGCCTTGAGAACATATGAGTTGTAATGCTTCAAAAAGGGTACAAAATTAGGTGATTGTTGAACTACATCACTCCTAACGTATGTGAGAAATCAATATGGAGGATTTAAAGGCGGTATTAGAAATAACGAAAACTTGGTACAACCGTAGTGAGCGGTGAATTACTGCAAGCTAGCGTAGTTCGAAAGAACATATGTCTAGTAAATTGTGGTAGTTGCTCGAAAGAGAATTACGACACCCGAATTACCCAAGATAGTAGAAAATATTAGGCGAGATTATAGAAAATGTAGCGGGAAAGATTCTGACTGTTTGACAAATCATAACTCTAGACCTTTTTAATTAAGTTTCCAACCCTTAGGGGTCGTTTGGTTACAATACGGCTTATGCTGGGATTAGTTATGAAGAGATTGTTTTTTATCCACAGTTTGGTATGTTATACGAAAAATGACAATTGCATCATTTTTAAGAAGAAGGTATAAGTTATCCCAGCAAATTACCTCACTCACTACAAGGTATAAGTTATTCCGACATTAATTTTAACCCCGAGATAACTTATACCAAGTTTGCTAACTAAACAAAGTATTAAAGTGGTATTGATTTACTACATTAAATTGACAGTTAATTAGTTATACATGTCTAAATCTTTATAACTTAGAAATAGTTCGAGATTTCCTTCTTAGTGATATTGATCTAGTTTTCTGTGGGATTTAACTCTGGACTCTTAGACCAGATTATATTTACAGTGACCACTTATTTTTTTAGAACTAGAGTTGCGCGTGATCAAAGAACTATTAATTACTTGCATGACCATGCTCAGAGAAAGGGAAACGTTACGTCTCCTTTTAATAAAATTTGTGTTTGTTTGTCAAATGCTAAATTAGTTGGTGCCACAGTTTGACTTGCATGACTGCCACCAGTTTCAGTTACAATCAATATCGTCGAAGCAAATTTAGATTTGGAAATCTCAGTTTGGATTCCTTCAAGATCTTCAACCGTCATGTCGCATTTACCTCCATGTCTGACGTGACATGTCCAATCCACCTCCCCGTAAAAGTAAGAAAATATCACCCTGGACTAAGCAATAAGAAATAAGAGGGGCTGGAACGAAGTAGTCTCGTACATACGAAAGTTGTAGTTAAATTTAAATCTTCTCGGGTTTGTTTCTTTTTCTTTTTCTTTTTCCCAGAAACGCAATAGTGTATTGTAAACATTTAAATTTATCGAATTTAAATCGATAAAATAGTATGGATTATATTTTAATATATTAGTCCAAATAAATATTTTGGACTAGTATAATTAGATTAATTATATAAGTCAAATATAATTGGGCTACAAATGATGAGCTCACTTCATCAGGCCTAAGATATCATCTTCCTAGAGGTCCAGTTTGGTGCCACGCGTGAAATGACGTTGCACAACAAGTCAAACGGAAGAGCCAATAGAGTTGTGCCGCATTTCAAATGACAAGGCATGCCAAGTCCATTAAAAGGCCAATGAAATCGCGCCACATGTGCAAGTGACATGTTCTGGCCAATCAAATGCGGCTTTGTCACTCTTCAATTTCATTGATCGGAAAGAGTTTGTTCTTATCATAACTCTTCCATCCCACAACTATAAATATGGGTGTTCATAACTTAGAAAAGACACCAGAAGTTATGACAAGAAGCAAGAAAGAGCTCGTGGATCAAACGCTGCAAATTCCTCCGCAAGTTTCAAGCTTCAAGTAATCAAGTTCAAGTTCAGCAATCAAGTTCAAGGTCAAGAACAAAGAACAAATCAATTTCAAGCTCAAGAACGAAGTACAAATCAAGTTCAAGCTCAAGAACGAAGAACAAATAAAGATTCAAGGAGTACGAGTTCAAATTAAAGTTCGTATTAGCTGAATTCAAGATCATTGTTCGTGGAAACAAATATAGATTCAAGATCAAGCTCAAAAGCCCTTGAATTTATTTAGTATTGGAAAGAAGAATCAGAGGATTCATAAAGATTGTACACTCATATTATTTGAAATAAAATACTACGATTGTTGCAATAATTTTCGGTCTTGATTTTATTTTCTCGACGCAAATTTATTGTCTACAAATTCTTGAACGCCTTGTGGGACCATATCTACCTCTCATATCTTCTTTTCCAAGTTCAAGAACAAGATCTAACAATTAGATGATGGAAGAACAATTTGCAAAGTTGACCAAAGCACTTGAGATGTTGACCAAGTATATGGAGGATCGAGATACTCGCCTCGAAAAATTAGCAAGTGAGATCGAGAGCTTAGCAAAAGAAAAATCAATTCAAGAACCCGTGGAGCTTTCCGAAGATAAAGAAGGGGGAGAATCCGCTGCGAGGCAAACGATCGTGTTCAAACAGATCCAAGTTTCTTTAGAAGGTCTAATTAATGTTGATCAATTGAAAGACTTCATCATGGGGACGATTAAAGATAAAATTTATCCTCCTCTTATATCCTCCCTAGCATATGCAAAGTTGTACACACAACGGATTGATAACTTGAAGATGCCTACTAGATATCAACCTACAAAGCTTCAACAATTTGATGGAAAAGGAAATCCCAAGCAACATGTGGCGCATTTCGCCGAGACATGCAATAACGCTGGGACTTATGGTGATCATCTTGTCAAACAGTTTGTTCGTTCCTCAAAGGTAATGCATTCGATTGGTACACAGATATCGAATCTGGTTCTATCGAAAGTTGGGAGCAGTTGGAGCAAGAGTTTCTCAATCATTTCTATAGCACAAGATGCATCGTAAGCATGATCAAACTACAAATACTCATCAAGGAAAGGATGAGCCAGTTATTGTGTCACGACCCAAAATCCCTAAGGCCGTGATGGCGCCGGACATCATTGTCAGGCAAGCCAATCATTAATTAATTGAAATAATTTTCATGTTTTAACATTTATGAAGAAACATTTCCTTTCACTTTATTATATATTAACTAAATAAAATATGTCAAGTAAAAGAATAGTTTAAATATTATACTTTAGCAAATATATCCCAACACATCCCAGAACCCGGTGTCACAAGTACATAAGCAATTTCTAAGAATTTATACAATCATCATAAAGTCTGTCCAAAATACAGATAGGACTAGGAAATTGAAAATAAAAATAAATATCGTACGAGGGAGACTCTGTCAGCTGCGGATCGCCTCCGAATGATGCAGCTCGCCTAAGTCTCCGAATCCTCCACATTCCTATGAAAGTACCTGTGCAATAAAATGCACAACAAGTAAATCATGAGTACAAAAATAACGTGTACTCAGTAAGTCGCCCGCCTAACCTCGGAGAGATAGTGACAAGAGGTCGAATTAGACACTCACTAAGGTCCAGCAAATTAATTAACATCATATGATGAACATGGTAGCCATGTAAGGTAGTAAAGCAGCAATATATATAAGGTACTGAAATCCAAGTAAATACTGGAAATAAACAAACAGTTACAACTTCCTCATTTATCCCCAAATATTTTAAGTAAATAATTTCCTCTATGTTTTCCCCCAAATAACTTGTCACTTTTAAAAATGATGAAAAACACTTAACAATTAACATGCGCATACGGGATAAGGACAACCGGCCTGACCCGTCATAATAATTATCGTTTTGCACTGCCGAGGATCGAATGGCCCGTACCATAAGTGCACTCTCAATATAATAATCCTCTTTGTGCACTGCCGAGGGTCGAACGGCCCGTACCATAAGTGCACCTCTCAATATAATAATCATGCCTATGCACTGCCGAGGATCGAATGGCCCATACCAAAAGTGCATCTCAATAAAATACTCATGTCTATGCACTGCCGAGGATCGAACGACCCGTACCAAAAGTTCATCTTTTAATATGTTGTGGCGTACGGCCCGCTCCCATTAGAGTGGGGGAAATAACACGCCGCTCGCGGAATGTAAATTGCGAAGCGGTCACATGCAGTCTGAAACAATCAACATTCCACCCATAATACGTCGGGAAAACAAATACTCAAGTAAATGACGGATTTCTCTTTTAAAAACCATGAAATAGTGTTTAAATCCTTTTTTTGAAATTCACTTGCCAAGTTTTTATAATGTTTGATAATACAACCTTATCCGGAAATACAATTGCCCGCGAAGGAAATCAGTTCTCTTTTTAGATGGTTTAGAAAAATAAACTCTAATCTTCCTTAGTCATTCAATTACAATTTCGGTTATATTAGCAGTCTAATATCACAGACAAGATCAGAGGTATAACAGGTAAGGCATGCTAGTGGGTCGTTGGCTACCCGGACATGGCATAATAGTAGCTACGCACGGACTCCCGTCACCTCGTGCGTGCGTAGCCCCCGCAGACAGTAACACATACTTAATTAGTTCACCTAGGAGGATAATTCCCCCTCACAAAGTTAGAAAGGAGACTTACCTCGCTCTGAAATTCCATAACCGGCCTCCAAGCCCTTCCGATGACTCAAATCGTTGCACAACGCTCCGAAACTATCCAAACAATGACAAACCAATGAAAATATACTCTAATATTTGCAGCAATTCAAAATTATATAATGCCCCAACTCCGCTCAGTGAAATGACCAAAATGCCCACGTGCCCGGAATCCGAAATTTCACGAAGTTACATTCTACCCATAGATTTACTAGTTCAAATATACAATTTACTCTAAATTTCATGCTCAAATTTGTGGCTAAAAATCCAAATTACCATTTCCTAGGTTCCTTTAAGATTTTCCAATTTCCTACCAATTTCCATGTCTAATTCATGCATATAATCTTGTATTTAACATAAAAACGTGAGAAATTTACTTACCTAGACATTGCATGAAGAAATCATCTCTTGACGCCCCTCCAAAATCGACCAAAGCAAGGAAGAAATGAAGAAATGGCCACAAATTTCGCCTATAAACTAATCTCTGTGCTCACATACCCAGGAGCGCGTTGGCAGAGATTCCTCGAGCCAACACTCTGCGATTGCGGTCCCCTACCCGCGTTCGCATAGGCCAAAGGGCCCCCAGGCCCCCAGCTCCCATTTCCCTATGCATTCGCACACCAGACCCTGCATTCGCATAGGACAATCCAGCAGCCTTCACAAATCCTTCTATGCGATCGCAAACAACTACCCGCGATCGCACAGGCCAAATCCAAGCAGCCTCCAAATCCTTCAATGTGATCGCACACCCACTCACGTGATCGCATAGATTAAATACCTGCTGCACTCACACCAGAAAACCAGCAACCCTCTCAAGGCAAAAATCGACCCGTTGAGCATCCGAAACACGCCCGAGGCCCCCGAGACCTCAACCAAAACTACCAACCAGACCCAATACCTCATTAGAACTTAGTCGCATCAAACAATGCCGAAATCACGAATCGCAACCTGACTCAAGTTTAATGAACTTAGAACTTTCAAACTTCCACATTCGATGCCGAAACCTATCAATTCACGTCCGATTGACCTCAAATTTTGCACACAAGTCATATTCGACATTGCAGACCTGCTCCAACTTCCAGAATCGCATTCTGACCCTGGTATCAAAATTTACACTTCCGGTCGCATTTCTCAAAAACCTTCAAATTTCTATCTTTAGCCAAATGACTCCAAAATGAACTACGGACATCCAAATTCACTTCTGATCGCGCTCCCAATTCCAGAATCACCATACGAAGCTATTCCTAGACTCGGAATCCCAAACGGACATCAACATCACTGAAATGCACTTCAGGCCAAACTTAGGAAATTTCTTCATAAATGCTGACTTCCACAATATGCATTGAAACGCTCCCGGGTTATCCAAAACCCGATTCGGACATACGCCCAAGTCCAAAATCATCATACGAACCTGAATGAACCTTAAAATCCTGATTCGGAGGTCGTTTACTCAAAATCTCAATCTTAGTTGATTCTTCCAACTTAAGGCTTCTGAAATGAGAATTTTCTTTCCAAAACTCTAAACTTCCCGAAATTCAATTCCGACCACACCTACAAGTCATAATACCTGAAATGGAGCTGCTTACGACTTCAAACAGCTGAATGACACACTATAGCTCAAAACGACCGGTCGGGTCATTACATATTGACTTCATCAACCGCTGGAGGAGCTTAAGCCTCAACTTCAAAGATCACCTTAGCAAAACTTTTAGCATCAAAATGTGCATTCAAGACATGCATTGGAGTCTTCGCTATATCTTACAAGGCATAAATCCCAAAATAATTTGAAGAACTAGCAACTCGTGCACATGATATGGAATTAAGTATGGCTACAAGTGGAGATCAAAGATTTTCTGCCTTTGAGCCTCATGATGAAATAGAAGCAGAGCATGCTGAGAATTGTGGAAAGTATTCATCTGAATATGAAGCTGAAAAGTCCATGCATGTTGCAATGCTCCTTAATACTTCTTGACACATGAGTCTGTATTGTATGTCACGAAGCTCCCCAAGTTTGAACTAAATCTTTAAGACGTAAAGCTCTTCAAATTCGGGTAAAGTCTTTAAGTTCCAAAGCTTTTCAAATTCGAGCAAAGACTCAAGTCGAAAGCTCTTCAAAGTCGAGCAAAGACTTCAAGCCACAAAGCTTTTCAAATTAGAGCCAAACTTTAAGGCGTAAAGCACTTAACATTCGAGCAAAGTATTCAAGTTACAAATCTCTCCAAATTCGAGCAAAGACTCAAGTCGAAAGCTCTTCAAAATTGATCAAAGACTTCAAGTTGCAAAACTTTTCGAATTAGAGCCAAACTTTAAGATGTAAAGCTTTTAAAATTTTAGCAAAGAAGTTGTAAAGCTCTTCAAATTCGATCAAACTGTTCAAGCTGCAAAGCTCTTCAACCGTGAGCTAAATCTTCAAGTAATGAAGCTCTTGCAATTCGAGCGGAACATCAAATTGTAAGCTAAGTATTCAAGTTGCAATGCTCCTCGATGTACGATCCTAAACTTCATGTCATTAAGCTCTTCAAATTTGAGTAAAATCTTCATGTCAAAAAGCTCCCTAAAATACGTGCTTAAACTGCAAGTTACTACGCTCCTTGACGTACGAACCTAAACTGAATTTTCCTACACTCTTGTCCGGTTGGAGTCTAAACTGTGTACGACCCACAAAAAAAAGTCCTCTAGGTTGAAATCCTTGAAAGAGGTGGCCTAGGAAAAAGCTAGGACATAAAAAAATAATAAAAATAAAATCATCCATTCTAAACTACGGTATGACTTGATCCTCTTCACCGAGGTATGTAGGCAGCTTAGAGTGTCATTCTGAGTTCAGTCGCATGAGTTCAAAAGATACATAATTCCCCAATTGTTGTCCGAATGAAGTATGATGGAATGTAATTCATTCAATCAACACTTGAAAATCGAGCTTAGATACCATTCTTATGTTAAACTTTGGATCCCATTTGATTTAAAGGCGGAAACCCTCCATGGTAAATTGGTATCTTCATTGGGACGATTTAAGGAGGATGCCAAGTATTTGCGCTGCAATCCGGGGGTTCACTATGTCTTCATGTTCACCAAATCTTTAAGTCAGCTGGTCTTCCAGCTGAAATATTTAAGCCTCCAAGTCTTCAAGTTGAAGTCTTCAAGTTGAGGTCCTCATACTCGCCGGTCTTTAAGTGGAAGTATTTTAGCCCTCAAAGTCTTCAGGTTGAAGCGTCAAAGTCCGCCGAATCCTCAAGTCCGTCAAATTTTCAAGTTTTTCGATCTTCAAATTAAAGTCTGCAAAGTCCACCAAATCTTCAAACTTTTCCAAGTGTTCAAGTTGACGTCATCAAGTCCACGAAGTCTTCGAGTTGAAGCTTTATAATTTTCCAATCTTAAGGTGGACATATAAGTCCCTTTGCACCTTAAGTTGGCCTCTTCGTGGGTTTTTCCTTAAAATAAAACTATAACTTTCCAATATTAAGGTGGACATATAAGTCCCTTTGCACCTTAAGTTGGCCTCTTCGTGGGTTTTTCCTTAAAATAAAACTATAACTTTCCAATATTAAGGTGGACATATAAGTCCCTTTGCACCTTAAGTTGGCCTCTTCGTGGGTTTTTCCTTAAAATAAAACTATAACTTTCCAATATTAAGGTGGACATATAAGTCCCTTTGCACCTTAAGTTGGCCTCTTCGTGGGTTTTTCCTTAAAATAAAACTATAACTTTCCAATATTAAGGTGGACATATAAGTCTCTTTGCACCTTTAGTTTTCCTCTTCGTGGATTTCTCCTTAAAGGGAACTATAACATTCCAATCTAAAGGTGGACATATGAATCCCTTTGAACCTTAGGTTGGCCTCTTCATGGGGTTGTCCTTAAAAGAAAACTATATTTTCCAATCTTAAGGTGGACATGAAAGTTTCTTGAGAGTAATCTCTCTGATAGTTGGGCCACATTGAGAGTAATCTCTCTGATAGTCGGGTCACTTTGAGAGTAATATCTTCGATAGTCGAGCCACATTAAGAGTAATCTCTCTGATAGTCGGGTCATTTTGAGGGTAATCTCTCTGATAGTCGGGTCATTTTGAGAGTAATCTCTCTAATAGTCGGCATTTTGAGAGTAATCTCTCCGATAGTTGGGTAATTTTGAGAGTAACCTCTCCGATAATCGAGCCATATTGAGAGTAACCTCTCCGATAATCGAGCCATCCTGAGAGCAATCTCTTCGATATTTGTACAGGGATGAGTATTTATCCCTTCACACCTAAAATTTCATTCTTCATGCATGGAGGAATCTACTCTCACTTTCTTGACCTGCAAAAAGAAAAAAAAGACAACAAAAGAAGAGAAGAAAAAGAAAGAAGAAGAAATTACCTTCGCGTTAATGCTTCCGAGTCCACAAAAATAGATTAAAATATACTGCAAAATACCGCGAACTAATTGATACTCAACAATACGAGCACGCGAGTTTATATAGATGGAAAAAGAAAACATTGAGAAGTCTGTTTCTCGATGTGGGAATGAGTACTAGGCGGCACCAACAATTTGACACCAACATGGACTTGGATGAATGTCATACTTCGAAACAGATTCAAATAGGAATGATAAGCTTCAAGTCTATACGAAAAACATGGAATCCGATTTAATAGGGGACAACAAATTAAAGGGAAAGTCTCCAATTCTTATGTGTACTGCGATAAAGAAATTGAGTAATTTGACTTCGATAACAACTCTAAGACTATTTTCCTTTTTGAAAAGTGCTATGAAGTTATCTTATACTTTAACGTGTAGTGATCATGCTCAACTATGTCTTATAAAAGACTAAACGGGCGTTGCAAATATAATCCGGGGTATTATGCCCAGAGTCGATCCCACAGGGAATTACGTATCAATCAAATCTTTAGAATACGCAACTTTTACTCAATCAATTCTCTCAAGACTTTTTAATATAAATTGGTGATGTTTTACTAATTCTACTGACAATAATAACAACTAACAATTACTAACAATGTGTTGTAAACAATTATGATAAAGGTCTAAGGCTATGGTTTCCCCCGTTGGTGAATTCCTTCTCGGATACTTCTTATAGTTTGATTAGTTGTCTCTATCAATCATAAACACTCTATATACCATAAATCTCTCTCAAGTAACTATGATAATTTACTAGACGCACTCTCTCAAGTTACGCTAGCTAGATTGCATTACAGTTCACTTTAGATTGCACTCGAGGTATCGTTATTTCTAATCCAACTTCTAAACCTTCGGTTATGACTTTCGTCTATACTCCGGGAGTGATTTTGTTCAAACAACTACCTAAATATGCACTCTCTCTCAAGTAGATACATAATAGATAGGAACAGCTAATTGAGGGTCCTTCAATCAACTACAACAAGAACGTAGTTGAACAAATAGAGATTAATCAACCAATCAAAACTATATTAATATCACAATAAGTTTATCCCCCAACGGTTTCCACCAAAACCCTAG
>ML382528.1:16926-38682 GCA_005239525.1 Nicotiana knightiana | reverse complement strand
TGCCTTGGGCCCTGGTCCATAGGATTTACCTGAGTATCTGCAGGTAAAGTTCCAGGAGGACGATTGTTCACTGCCATAGATATCTGGCCCAACTGTACTTCAATATTTTTAATAGCTGCATCATGTACATCTACTCTCTCACTGATTTTTGCATTTGATCCAATAACCTGTTGCACCATAGCTTCTAACCTGGAAAACCCATCTTCGTGCTTTCCCCCCTGTTGATGCTGAGGAGGGTAGTATGCTTGTTGATGATTCTGATGGTTATAACCTTGTGGCCTCTGATACGGTGCTGCATTACATTGTTGTCCCCTGACACCCATATTTCCATTGTTCTGTTGTTGGTGGGGTGGTCTATATGGTTGAACTTGCTGACCCCAGTTCTGCCCCCTTGTCTCTGGCTACCATAATTCGACACATAATTCATATTTTCTGGATAAGGAGGGTGATGACATACTGCATTCCAGTGATTACCAAGTGGTTGACTAATGCAATATGTGCATAAGGCCCCATTGGTTGTGTCTACGATGTGTACCTGCTGTTTTTGTCCTGATTCCTCCACCTTCTTAGTAAGTATACTCATTTGTGTTATCAAGGTGGCCACGTTCTCTGCAATAGTATTAGATGGATCGAATGGCACTGAGTGAACTACAGGAGTAATGGGTGAATTACTTGTTGTCTATCCTGAATTCTGTGCCATTTTATCAAGTAAGATTTGACTTTCTCTCCACGTTTTGCTCAAGAATGCTCCACCAGCCGAAGCATCAACATTTGCTTTAACAGTATCAGCCAAACCCATATAAAAACGCTGCCCCAATATTTACACTGAGTCTTGTTGAGTGGACGATGGTTCTCAATCAATTCTCTCAAGAATTTTTAATATAAATTGGTGATGTTTTACTAATTCTACTGACAATAATAATAACTAACAATTACTAACAATGTGTTGTAAACAATTATGATAAAGGTCTAAGGCTATGGTTTCCCCCGTTGGTGAATTCCTTCTCGGATACTTCTTATAGTTTGATTAGTTTTCTCTATCAATCATGAACACTCTATCTACCATAAATTTCTCTCAAGTAATTATGATAATTTACTAGACGCACTCTCTCAAGTTATGCTAGCAAGATTGCATCACAGTTCACTTTAGATTGCACCCGAAGTATCGTTATTTCTAATCTAACTTCTAAACCCTCGGTTATGACTTTCATCTATACTTCGGTAATGATGTTGTTCAAACAACTACCTAAATATGCACTCTCTCTCAAGTAGATACATAATAAATAGGAACAACTAATTGAGGGCCCTTCAATCAACTACAACAAGAACGTAGTTGAACAAATAGAGATTAATCAACCAATCAAAACTATATTAATATCACAATAAGTTTATCCCCCAACGGGTTCCACCAAAACCCTAGGTTAAGAAAATTAGCTACTCATATTCATAAGAATTAATTCTAAAATAACTTGCATAATTGAACTACAAAATAATAAATAAAAGCTATGAAAATCAATGTTTGCTTCACTGAGTAGTAATCCACACGTTTTTCTTCACTTCAATGGCTTCCTTCCTCCTTCAAGTTGTGTTTTTGGGTCTATTTATATGTTTGGGATAAACCCTAAACATGTAGGAGACTTCTATTCCAACCGGGAAAACTTAAACTCTTCAAAAAGTCGGATTTAACCGGAACAGGGGCCTGGTGTTTGGGCCCTGGCGCCTGGATAACGCCAGGCTAAGGCAGGCGTTTGGGCTCTGTCGCCTGGCTAACGCCAGGCAGGGTCAGGCGTTTGGACTCAAACGCCCGGCTATAGCCCGGTGCACTCCTCTTCGCCTCTTGAGCGTATTTTCGATGTTTTGCATCCATTTAGCTTGGTTTCCATCTCCAATGCACCTACACATGAAATAGACTCCATTATGCACATAAAAAGTGTATTTTTATCATTAACGCACATAAAATGTATGGCATATAACTTTTTAAACCATGAATTCTAGCCACGTATCATTTAGTAACAAGGCAAAAAGGCATACATGTCATCACTATCTTAGGTGAATCACTGTAGTATTCAATACTTCAATCTATGAAGATCATTTTTTAATAAGCCAATGCCAAACATTTTCATGGCCGTGCGGACTAATCCTTAAGTTCCGAAGAGCAAGAGAAGTATTTTCTTACCATTACTTCAAGTCTAGTCTTCAAAAGTTTAAAGACGATGACAAGTCTTGAAGTAAAGGTCATTTGTAAGCATTTAAATTTAATCGAATTTAAATCGATAAAATAATATGGACTGTATTTTAATATATTAGTCCAAATAAATATTTTGGACTAGTATAATTGGATTAGTTATATAAGTCAAATATAATTGGGCTACAAATGATGAACCCACTTCATCAGGCTCAAGATATCATCTTCCTAGAGGCCCAGTTTGGTGCCACGCGTGAAATGACATGGCACAACAAGTCAAACGGAAGAGCCAATAGGATTGTGCCACGTGTCAAAATGACAAGGCATGCCAAGTCACATTAAAAGGCCAATGAAATCGTGCCACATGTGCAAGTGACATGTTCTGGCCAATCAAATACGGCATTGTCACTCTTCAATCTGATTGGTCGGAAAGAGTTTGTTCTTATCATAACTCTTCCCTCCCACAACTATAAATACGAATCTTCATAACTCAGAAAAGTCACCAGAAGTTATAACAAGAAGCAAGAAAGAGCTCGTGGATCAAACACTGCAAATTCCTCCGCAAGTTTCAAGCTTCAAGTAATCAAGTTCAAGTTCAACAATTAAGTTCAAGCTCAAGAAAAAAGAACAAATCAAGCTCAAGCTCAAGAACGAAGTACAAATCAAGTTCAAGCTCAAGAACGAAGAACAAATCAAGATTCAAGGAGTACGAGTTCAAACCAAAGTTCGTAGTTGAATTCAAGATCGTTTTTCTTGGAAACAAATACATATTCAAAATCAAGCTCAAAGGCCCTTGAATTTTTACTATTGGAAAGAAGAATCAGAGGATCCTGTTTACCGTGAAAATGGTAATTACAATTATATCTGATTTTGTTATTCTAAAAATATGTGATTTATTCTAATACTGGTATTTTAGGCAATAGATGCTAAGTGAGAGTTAAGAAAAATGAGATACAAGCAAAGGGTACTGGAATTGTGCAAACCGAGTAGTTGTGAGACGAGGTCTCGAGCTAGTCGAAATACGGCTTCGAGGTTGAGCTCAAGAGCTGGACAGAATCTCAAGCTGGTCAAAATAGGGCCTCGAGGTCGAGCTCGAGTGCTTGATAGAGGGTGATCGATGGAGGGCTAATGGCTTAATGGGCCTCGAAGATGTCCTCTTTATGATCCACAATACACAATAAGTGAAGAACAATAAATGGAATACAATAAATGGAAGCATAAATCAATGGAGCAATTGTAGAGAATATTTGAGCTAGAGAGCAGAGAATGGTGTTGTCCTGTATTGAATATCATGTGTCTTACAAAGTGACAAGGGTCCCCTATATATAAGATGGGGAATCCTAACATATTACATGTGTAATTATTACAAAGAAATACGCTGGTACATCTATTTAATGTCTCGTTATGAACTTGTACTATTCTTGCAGACTTGGTCAGCTTTAACCACGTGCCTTTTGGGAAGTTCCCTCTTTTTCATGATGGTCATAGACCTACACTGCCCCGAGATCGAGCGTGGAGAATCCTCGATATGCTTCCTCGAGGTTAAACCTCGGACTATGCTTCGAGCCCTCTGAGATGGGCTATGGAATGCCATAATGGTCATAAAATCTGGCTCTCCGATATTAGCCGTATATAGATAGTCCCTGCGTTTCTTAGAATGAAGTGATAAGAAATGAATTTGAATTATTGCATCTTCATTATCCTTATTATGATGTCATCCTCGTCAGAACATTAAATAACGTGAAATAAAGGTTGCGTAGAGGTCGCTGTCAGCACGATTTTTGAGAAGCCCATGAACCGCAATTGGTTCGACCTTTCCGCTTCTCAAACATGCCCAAATGGATTCTATAAATACTTCTATCGTTTTCCTTTCACAATTTTACAACATCTTCAAGTCTTCAAAATTTAGCTAACAGTTTTGTGCTTTAATCCTCTTTCTCTGCTTGCCTCTTCACCTTCTTTCTTTGAAACTCAGTTACAATTATGGAGAAAACCTCCAAAACGGTACCACAAAAAGAGGGAGCCACTTCTTCATCACGCCCGTCTAAGGGAAAATAAAAAACTGCTCCTATTATCGAGCAGTGCATTTCTGGTCCCTTTGATACCATCTCCGATTTTGCCATCGAGAAAGCCCCTTCTACATAGGGCCGATGCGTGCCCATGTCTCGTTACATAAGTGTAGTGACCGATATAAAGAGGGTAAAGATAGACTATCGCTGAGGGGAGGCGGCACAAGTAGAAATCCCTACAGATGAGGAAAGCATAGTCACACATAAACCTGGCTTCCTCAGCGTATATATATACCCTTTTACTTTAGGCCCTGTAGATTCTTCTTCTCCACCGATAGACCCGGTGATTCTCGACTTCTGTTGTCAGTACTGAGTGATACTCGGTAAAATTTATCCTTCTTTCTAGAGGATTGTCTACATGATTCGATACATCTCCAACATGGTCGAGGGAATGACTTTCACCCTCGATCATTTAATCAAAATATATAGCCCTCGTCTCTTTCGAGTGGGTTTAATCAAGCTACGCCGTTGATCTGCCTAGGCGTTCTTTGCCTGCATTGACGAGGACAAAGATCGGGGATGGATGAGCCGGTTTGTTAGATTCAGAACCTCGGACCTCATCCCTACTAATAGAATGCCATTCCTGGAGGAATGGAACATGAAGCGTAAGTATCTCCACATCGAGTATGTTTTATCACCTATTTTTCTTCTTCCAATCTGACCTTTACTCTATTAATTGATTTTCTTCTGATTGTATAGACACCATTTGGTTCCCCGGCGCGGTCCAGGACCTTCCGGGATGGATCAAACTTTTGGACTCCGATTTTCCATACAGCTAGCGTGTTTGGAGCGATTTGGCCAAAACGTCGTGGCAGGCCAAGAACCACGGTAGGCTTTTATTGTTGTCATTTTTTTTAAGTATTCTCTATGGCAGTGAGTTTGATACATCATGCTTGTGCAGGCCTCGGGGAGGGCGTGTCGATGAGACCACCTCCTTCTGGCAAAGAAGAGGCCTCGAAAACCGCCAAGGATAAGAAAAGGAAGAGGGAGACATCGGAGGAGTCTCCAAAATCCAAGAAAGTAAAGGCTCAGAAGCCAAAGACCAATGCTACGGTCCTTACCTCGATGGCCACTGAGAGCCTTCATGCCGAAGAAGAAGATGATGATACGTGCCCTTTGGTACAAAGGGTAAAACAAAGCATTGATGCTTCAAAAGTAGCTAGGCGGACGACTGCTGAGTTGGAGGCGACCGATGCGGACCCGCCTCGTGTTGAGGAGATCCTCGAGGAGGGTTTGAGTACAGTCCCCAAGCCGCTCGTCGAAACTAGTATAGTCCATGCTGGTGAGTTGATTCTGCAAGCGGATTTCAATCGGGTCCGTCATTTTCTCCAGGAGAGATACGAGATGCCCAGGGTCGGAATGCCTCCGGTTTGGGGACCTCTCTGGGAGAGGGTGATACATTCAGAGATTATTTTGAAGGCATTGAGGAGGAGACCGAACTCGATCCCCCCATCTCTCTCAAGGAGGCTGAGAGGCTTCAAAAGCAGGTGATCTTCTTGATATACTATTTGTGCTTCAAATTTTTACCCTTGCTTTTCTAACTTCCTTCCTTTACATTATAGGTCAAGAATTTGTATAACCATGCTTTCTCCAAGCTACATGATGAGTCAACTCATCATGAGGAGGAGCTGGAGGATCTTACATCAGAGTCAAATGGGCTGAAGGCTCTAGCGCCCGAAAAGAGGAGGAGTTGATCAATCCCCGAGAAGGATCGAATAGAGCGCTTCAGGAGAGGGCCGGCTTTATCGAGCAAGTAATATGGTACCCATAATCTTATATTTTATTGTCATAACTTGGAGCTAATTAGCCTGACTTATGTATTTGCAGCTTGGGCAAAAGGATGCCCCAGCGAGGCAACTTCGGGGGGAAATTGTGGCCAAGGATGCCGAGATCCTCGAGCTGACACGGCTGAATGATGTTGTGGCCTCGGAGAGGGACATACTTCGGGAAGAGATATCCTCGACTCAAGGCCTTTTTTGAGGTGCTCAGGAGGAGGCTACTGCATTATCCACGACCAAGTCTGAGGTCGATGAATTTGTTTCCTCATACAAAAGGGATGTTGCCGCCGCAAATGATCGGGCCAGGGAGATATCCGAAAAGGCCGAGCTGAAGCTGGCTCGGACTATTTCTCATGCTCGCCTGCAAGATAGGAGGCAAGCCTTCGACGAAGCGAGTTCCAAAGGTGTCGATCTCTCTACCGAGATTGAAGCAGCCAGGGCCATGGAGGAAGAATCAGCAATCTCAACCACTTCGGACAAGGGCTCTGGAAGCAACTCGGGCAGCAGTGAAGGCGAAGAGTAGACCTACTTACTATTTTTGCCTTTTCTTTTTTGTGCATGGGATCCTCGGGGGGGGGGGGGGATTTGTAAAAATACCCTTGTAAATATATTTTTTGGAATGAAAAAGATCTCTTCGTTTCATATCTTTAAACTTTGCCCTGCAATGTTTATGCAAAAGTCGACCTTAGAGCTCTGAATTTAGTTCTTTGGAGCCCGTACTTGCAGTAACATAGATCCTTGATATCGGACACCTTCTCGAGGCTAGTTCGGCATGGGAGTTTTGATCCCTCAAACACTGCATGATAGCATCATTCATATGACATGACCGTGAAGTGATTGAGGTGGCCCCGCCGGTACAATTCCCCAAAAGCTATAACGACCTTGTCAGAATAAATTCCCTCAAAGCAGATGAATAGTCACCACGTGTTCTATATATATATGCATGCTTCTTCATTAGTTTAGGTTTTGCAGTTTACAAAACTAGATTTCTCTTTTAAAGTTCTCTTCCTTCCCTCAGCTTTTCTATTTCTTTAGTTCAAAGCTTTTGCTTGAGCTTTCTTCCTCTTAATCTCTATCCAAATAGTTATGGTTGCCTTACCTAAATCCGCTCACCAAGAAGAGGGAAACTCTACCTCTTCATCTTTCCTGGCCGGTGGTATACTGCTGGCATATGGCGAGCTAACCTCGAGTTGTTTTGCTTTGAAGAAAGACTTTGCACTAGAGAAACCTTTCGATGCTTCGGGCCATCGAGAACATGCGTCGAGGTTTGTCCGATCGATAGAGGAGAATCACCTCGAGGCTATGAAGAGAGATTGTTGATGGGGAGAAAATGTGATGTTGTAGATACCTTCCCGAGAAGAGAATATTATGGCCCACGTAGAGGGATTCTTGAACATGTACACGTACCCATTTGCATTGAGCCCCCTCAACCGTCTTGTACTCAAATTTTGTAAAAGGTATCGAGTCACCTTGGCTCAGATTCATCCGTCCTTCTAGCGGATAGTGCTGATGATAAGGTTCTTCACTGAAAAGACTAAGCTCGACCTTACCCTTAGCCATCTTATCAGATTATATCGGCCTCTACATTATCGAGTCCTGATTGCATTACGATGCCGATCCACCAAGCCTTTTATTGCCAGTGACAATGAGGACCGGAACCGTGGATGGATGAGTCAATTTTTTTGAGTGAGGACCGTCGACATCATTCCTGCGGTGTTCCTTCCGCTACCCGAAAAAAGGAACTTCAAACGTAAGTACTACGTCGTACCTTAGTTCCCTTTGCACTTGATGATTTATAAGAATGTTTCTTTTTCTCTTTCTCAGCGGTCCGTGGATGCCGGAAGAGATCCCCGATCTTGCGGACTGGACTCGGAGGCTGGCAGCTTCCTCGACCTACAATGAACGCATGTGACGAGATCTATCGAAGGGAAAATGGTAAGCAAAGCACCATGGTATGTGCCATGTGATTGCCTTTTGAGGAATGCTTTCCTTTATATGTATTAACTCCGCTACCCCAGGCGTTGGTGGGTTCTCAGAGATGAGACCATGTCCCCTCGAGGAGGCGGAAGGACCATCGGCTTGAAAGCCGAGGGAGGATAATAAGCAGAAAAGGTCCTCTAAGGATGAGGACATTCGTAACGAGGTGGGGCCTGCCCGGAAGCACAAAGAAGATGCAGCTACTAAAGAGGACTTTATATACGTCAGTGATTCTGTGGATATCAGTACTCCTGGGGAGGATGGTTCTGCATCGATGGCTCGAACCAAGGGGCCTTCTGAGGTTGCCGAACCTGTATGCCTGAGACCTATAGCCTCGAGGGGGAAGTTCCACGAGAGGGACGGAGCAAGATTTCTTTACCACCGTCTGCTTCCCCCTCAAAGATACTTCGAGGGACATTGGGGGCCAGGGGCCGCCTGAATCGAGTGGGGTCTCGAGCGATCATATCCCCACTAAGAGCGGTTCAACTAGGGCCGATGAGACCAGGCCAGTAGGCGCACACTCAAATTTTGAGGAGGCCCAACGGCTCTGTTCTGTGGTAAGTTTTGGCTGACTTTGTTGGTTTTTCAGCTTTGTATTTTCACCTTTCGAACTACTTTTTCATAGGCTTTTGAATGGCTCAAGTCCGAGTTGCTTCGTTGTGAGGCCAAGTTGCGGGAAGCCTTAGGAAAGAAGAAATCTCTCAGGCTTCTTTGTGATAAGAAGACAACGGAGTTGATATATCTTCGATCAGAAATGAACCGGAGTCGAGACTACAAAGGCAATCTCGAACAACAGGTAACCTTTATTTTGAGGGAGTACATGCTTCCTTTGCCGTCTTCGAAAACTAATGTTTTGGTGTTTCAGTTGTAGAGAAAAATGGACGCGTTGGAATGCCTTCAGGCCGAAGTTGGACGGGTCAATTTCGAATGCAACGCGTTGAAGGAGCAGATAGGCGTTCATGTTGCGGCCCAATGAAATTCTTTGCCCAAGGCTTCTGCCCTCGAGGTACAACTCCACAATGCTCGAGAGAGTAGATCAATTCAGACGGCCAGGATTGCCAAGCTCGAGACTGATCTTTTGAAGATGAAGGCCGAGGTCGTGGACACCCGGGTTGAAGCTGAAGAAGTTTGAGCAAAGGCCGATAAGAAAGTGGTTGTTTACTTGAAAGATGTTGTCGATGCTCGGGCTGAGCTCAGGGGAGCCTTTGACAGTGAGAGGAGGGGCAATGAGTATGCTCGATGCAGACCTCGGATGGGAGACCCTTGAAGAGATTCATGCTAAGGACTTTGATCTCTCGGAGGAGATAATGCAGACCAAGTTGGATGAGATCAATGCCAAGTTTTTCCTATCTTCAAGCGCCAATGCTGATATTTGAAGGCCTTCGATGGGTCGTCCAGGGAACCGGTCCCGAGAGTAGACTAGGCGTTTCTTTCTTGTCATTTGTATAAAACTCCTTTGGGAGCATTTTAAATGTATATTTGTAATACATATATATATATATATATAAAATCCTTTAGTATTTCTGATTTGCTTGTGCCTGTCTTTCTTTTTTTTTTGAATTTTGATGCTTGTTGATAACTAGCCCGATGATTTGGAATTCGAAATGAAACCGTTGGAGTTGTAAATTGGCCCTAAGGCCTTTTAGGCTAGCCCGTGGGCTCTTACGCATTAGGTCGGTACGACCTTTAGTGTAGTTGGTGCTTGGGCTTTTACGCATTGGGTCGGTACGACCTTCAATATGGATAATCGTTTAGGGATTAGTCCTCGATTCGAGTTTCGACACGAGCTCATCGACCCTTCGGTTTTTTAAATTGGCCATGAGGCTCTTTAGGTTGGCGCTTAGGCTCTTACGCATTAGGTCGGTAAGACCTTTAGTGTGGTTGGCGCTTGGGCTCTTACGCATTGGGTCAGTACGACCTTTAGTGTGGCTATAGTTTTCCCTCGTTAAAGACCTTTTGAAGTTTTTGTGTTCGTCTAACTCTTCGACGGCTCGAAAGAACCTCGATTATGAGCCGTTGTGTGACGGTTAACGAGCACCTCGGGAGGTTTCGCTCGAAAGCTGATTGTTTCAAAGCCTTTTCATTGTTTGGAGCTGATATGATCGAAGCTCTTTTGATTATGCCGAGGGTAGCCTGATTAATTGGTTCTTTTCAAAGTGTTTTCAAAGTATTTGAAGGCCTGTGATTTTATGGCGACGGTCAGACGTCTCCTAGTCGCGTTAGTTTGGCCAGAGCTTTATGACCGTGGTCATTGTGTTTGGACGTAGCCCTTTAGTACCCAAGTGAGATAGCCTCGGCGTTTACATGTAGGATATGCATTTTTAGGGGTCTTACAAGTTCGATATATAGCCTTGACTTTGATATCGGGATTATGCCTTTTTAAGGTCTTTACAAATTTTTACATGTCTTGCTTGAGGTCTTACAGTTTTGATATTGCCTCATGGAGGGCTTACATTGGTGCCTCATAGAGGTCTTATGAGCTCGAAGTTTCCGGCCATGGGGTCTTATGGCTTCGAGTTTTTGATGGCTTGATGGGGTGACTGTCGATGACAGTCCCCAGAACATCGAAAGTTTTTGGCTTTGGAGCCGTTCCTTGTGAAAATAGCAAACTTTTTTATCTTGCCTCATTGAGGTCTTATAAACTTGATGTTGGCTCATGGAGGTCTTACGTTGTTGATATTGTCTCATGGAGGGCTTACATTGGTGCCTTGTGGAGGGCTTATAAATTTGAACATGCCTCATTGAGGTCTTACATATTTGACGTTGCCTCGTTGAGGGCTTAAGAGTTTGAGCATGCCTCATTGAGGTCTTTCAGATGCGATATTGCCTTATTGAGGGCTTACAGGTTCAATGTTGCCTCATGGAGTGCTTAAAGTTGGTATTGCCTCATGGAGGGCTTACATCGTTGATATTGTTGGTGTTTCCTCATGGAGGGCTTAAATTGGTTCCTCATGGAGGGCTTACATTGGTGCCTCATGGAGGGCTTATAAGCTCGAAGTTTTCGTCCCTAAGGTCTTATGGCTTCGAGTTTTTGATGTCAGTCCCTGAGTGTTCGGGAAATTTCTGGCCCTGGAGCCGTTTCTTATGAAAATAACAAACTTCTTTGAAGCGCGAAGTGTTTTGATGATAAGAGAATCTCCTTCAGTTACTTGGTACAAGTATACATGTTTTCACCATTGAGGGTTCGATTATTCTATGTGCACATAGTTCATTCGACCGTATGGTCCTTTACATCATTCTCCTGTCGAGATCCTCTTTGGCATATTTTTATTTCTAGAGGTGGTCTCCTGGGGGGATGCCTCTCAGTATTTGAGGTTGATCAAAAAGAAGCCTTGAATACTTGATGAGTTCTTCTTAGGTAGCATATGGATGTTGCCTCGTTAAAAACCCCATCGGTAAAACCCATTTGGGATAAAATCCGATATGAGGGAAAAAAAGTGCGACGGCTATAAAACCTAAGGCCTTCGAGCTGGAGGGTTCTTTGATCCCTTTCAATCTAACACTTGCGTGTAGGTTAGTGTAAAATGTGAAGTAAAGAGGAAAGGATTGCACCTTAACTGTGGTGGCATTCAAGCCTCGATATGCTTCAGTTATTCATTCTGAGGACGCGGCACGGTCCTTTATACGTTCGTTCGAAGACGTAGTTTGTGATTGCTACTCGGCTGTTTGCTTGTTCTTTGGCCCCTCCGATGTATAGGGTATCGACGTCGGTGCCACATCGTGCACCGCGAACATCTCTTTTGTTGCGTGCTGCTCTGCATACACTGTTTTCACTCCATCCTTCGTAGGAAAATTCATCATTTGATAAAGGGTTGATGGCACCGCCCTCATACTGTAGATCCATGGCCTTCCAAGCAAAGCATTGTATCTCATATCACCTTCGATAAAATGAAACTTGGTATCTTCAATTGTACCGTCTACGTTGACTGGGAGGATGATTTCCCCTTTCATTGTCTCGCTCACCATGCTGAATCTGTTGAGGACTCGAGAGGCGGGCACGATCTGGTCGAGCAATCTGAGTTGCTCTACCACCCTCGACCTAATTATGTTGGCCGAGCTACCTGGATCAACGAGCACACGTTGAATTTGAAATTTATTCAAAAGAAAAGAAATTACCAGTGCGTCATTATGAGGTTGAGACAAGGTCTCGATGTCCTCTTCGCTGAATGAAAGAGCATCTTCAGGTATGTAGCTCCGAGTTCGCTTTTCCCTGATGATGGATACTTTTGTTTGTTTGAAAATGGGTCCCTGAGGGACGTAGACTCCTCCAATAATCATGTGGATGACGTGTTGTGGTTCTTCTGTTTCATTTTTCCTATTCGCCTGTCTTTCCCGAAATTGGTTTTTAGCTCGGTCCCTGAAGAACTCTCAAATGTGCCCTTTGCTAATTAGTCGGGAAACCTCTTCCCGAAGCTGTCTGCAATCCTCGGTCCTATGACCGTGAGTGTCGTGATATTCGCACATCAAGTTAGGGTTCCTTTGCGAAGGATCTGATAGTACGGGTCTTAGCCACCTGGTGTCTTTGATTTTACCTATGGCCGATACGATGTCTGAAACATCAATGCTGAAGTTGTACTCAGATAGACGGAGTGCCTCTACCAGCCCTGTGTACCTGTCAAACCCTGCTTTTCTCACGAGTCCCTGAGGATTCTGGCCTCGATCCATCCTTCGATCACTTGCGCCTCGAGATATTTCTCTGATTTTCTATATACGATTGATACCTTTCTTTGCTTGGCCTCGAATCTCTCTTTGGAAGCCTTAATTCCTTTGCTAAGAGCCTACTGGAATACACCGAGCCCGAGGGGGCTTCCAATTGGTCATCCTCGACTCTAATCTTTGATCGATACCTGTTTTGTACATCCGCCCAAACTACGGCGGGATATTCGATTAAGTTTTTCTTCAGCTGCTTTGAAGCTATCGAGCTTCATTCATTTAAGCCATGAGCGAAGGCTTGCACTGCCCAATCATCAGAGACAGGTGGTAACTCCATTCATTCCAATTGAAAGCGGGATACGAATTCCCTCAACATCTCATTATCTCTTTGTTTGGTTTTGAAAACGTCAGATTTCCTCGTAGCAACCTTGATGGCACCGGCGTGCGCCTTCACAAAAGATTCTGCCATCATGTAAAATGAATCTATCGAGTTTGGTGCAAGGTTACGATACCACATCATGGCCCCCTTGGACAGCATTTCTCCAATTTTTTTCAATAAGACGGATTCAATCTCGTCATCTTTTAAGTCATTCCTTTTCACAGCACAGGTGTAAGCAGTAATGTGCTCATTGGGGTCCGTGGTCCAGTTTTACTTCGGGGGATGGGGCATTCTGAATTTCTTCGGGATGGGTTTCGGAGCCGCACTTGATGGGAATGGATTTTGCACGAACTTCTTTGAATCTACACCCTTCAGAATCGGATGTGCGCCCGGGATCTGATCGACCCTCAAGTTGTAGGTCTCCACCTTTTTGTCGTTAGCTTCTATCTTCTTTTCGCCTGATTCGATCTTCTTCACGAGGTCCTCGAGAATGTTCATAATAGCGGGGTCGGCTGCTGACCCGTTATTGCTCGACCTTTCTGGTGCTTGCTCGACTTGCGGAGCCGTTTCTGGTGGTGTTGTGCTTGGAGTTTTTTGTTGGCTTTGTAGCTGAGCAATAGCCACTTGTTGTGCTTGCAACATCTCAAAAATGACATGAAGGCTAACTTTTCTTTCCTTTTGAGTTGGGGCTCTCTGTGCTTCATGTTGGTCTTCTTCGCGCACACTTCTGTCTGTATGAGATCTTACATCGATATGCTGAGTGTTGCGTGAGCCTTCATCAACGGGGATTTGTACTGGTGCCCTTTCATGGTTTTGCGGTGGTACACCAGAGCCTAAAGCAGCTACACCGTTCTCTCCATGATCCTCAGGACCGTTGTTTTCATGTGCATTTACTGAGTTAGAAATTTTCTGACCTGAAATTGAAGATTCTTGGACAAGAAAAAGTGTAAAGAATAACTTGTGTTTTTAGAAAACCAGCACTAAAACAATCACTATTATATTTAGCCCCACGGTGGGCGCCAAACTGGTTACCATGAAAATGGTAATTACAATTATATCTGATTTTGTGGTTCTAAAAATATGTGATTTATTCTAATACTATTGTTTAGGCAATAGATGCTAAGTGAGAGTTAAGAAAAATGAGACACGAGCAAAGGGTACTGGAATTGTGCAAATCGAGTAGTTGTGAGACGAGGTCTCAAGCTGGTCGAAATAGGGCCTCGAGGTCGAGCTCGAGTGCTTCACAGAGGGTGATCGATGGAGGGCTAACGGCTTAATGGGCCTCAAATATGGCCTCTTTATCATCTACAATAAACAATAGGTGAAGAACAATAAATGGAATATAATAAATGAAAGCAATAAATCAATGGAGCAATTATAGAGAATGTTTGTTTTAGAGAGCAGAGAATGTTGTTGTTCTTGTATTGAACATCATGTGTCTTAAAAAGTGACAAGGGTCCCCTATATATAAGAGAGGGAATCCCAACATAGTACATGTGTAATTATTACAAGGAAATGTAGCTAGTACAGATATTTAATGTCTCAGAACGGACTTGTACCTGATCACGCTTAACTATGTCTTATAGAAAGACTAAACGGGCGCTGCAAATATAATCTGGGGTATTACACCCAAAGTCAATCCCACAGGGAATTTTACGTATCAATTGAGTCTATAAAATACTAAACTGTTACTTAATCACTTTTCTCAAGACTTTTGAATATCAATTGGTGATGTTTACTAAATCTAATAACAAATTAATAAATTAACAATTAACTAACAATATAATGTAATCAATGATAAATAAGGGTCTACGGTTATGGTTTCCCCCGTTGGTGAATTCTTCCTTGGATATTTCTTATAATTTAATTGGCTATCTCTGTCAATCATGAATGCTCTAACTATCATAAATCTCTCTCAAGTAATTATGATAATTACTAAACGCACTTTCTCAAGTTACGCTAACTAGATCACAATACAGTTCACTTTAGATTGCACCCGAGGTATCGTTATCTCTAATCTAACCTCTAAACCCTCGGTTATGACTTTCGTCTATACTCCGGGTGTGGTGTTGTTCAAGAAAATACCTAAATATGCACTCTTTCTCAAGTAGATACATAATAAATAGGAATAGTTAATCAAGGGCCCTTTCAATCAACTATAATAAGAACGTAGTTGAACAAAAAGAGATTAATCAACCAAAATATATTAATATCACAATGAATTCATCCCCAACGGGTTCTACCAAAACCCTAGACTAAAGAATTTAGCTACTCATGTTATTGAGAATCAAAACTAAAATAAATTGCATAATTGAAATACAAAGTAATGAATACTAGATGTAGAAATCGATGTTTTGGCACTTCAATGATTTTCTTCTGTTGAATCCTTTGAATGCCCTCTTCAATCCCGTCTCCTCAAGTTGTTTTGTTTGGTTTCTATTTATATGTTTAGGGCGAACCCTAACCATGTGGGAGACTTCTATTTCAACCAGGAAACACTTAGCTCGTCAAAACTCGGATTTGGCCGAAACTGGGGACCCCGGGCGTTTGGGCTCTAACGCACCCCTAAGGCCAGGGCAGGCCTGGCGTTTGGGCCCTAACGCCCCCCTAACGCCAGGGGCTGCCTGGCCTTATGGGGTAAACGCCCCCCAAACGCCAGGTAGGGTCAGGCTTTAGGGGGCAAACGCCCGGCTATCGCCCGGGTGTCTCCTTTTGCGTATTTTCGACGTATTTGCATCCCTTTAGCTCCGTTTCCATCTCCAATTCACCTACACATAAAATAAACTCTATTAAGCACATAACAAGTGTATTTTCATCATTAATGCACCTCAAATGTATAGTATATTACATATTAAACTATGCATTCTAGCCTCGCATTAAGACCCAACACTTAAACCTTTACTCGTCCTCGAGAAATCAAACTACACTCATGTACACAACTTATTAAGCAAATATCTTAACGCGTTATACCAAGAATATTTAAAACATTTCAAGCACAGAGGTGTGACATCCTCGCCTCAATAATCGACTCACATATAGCATGCTTTATTCACAACTCACTAATTATTCTAACTTAGAGGTCAACAACATTAACTTTCCGTCATGAATCATGTTCCCTCACCAAATCAAAGAGCTAGTTCCTGACACAGTAAAATTTAAGAACACTTAGGAACTAAAAATCGAAAGAATTCACTCGCTCTCAGAAATAAAACATTCATATGCCACACAAGACGCACCATAAGCTTGCCCGTAGTGTAATACTCCACTAATCGAGCTCATTCAGTCTAAGATCAAGTAGGACTTTATTTGGTTGTAATGTAGGCTGCGGGACGGGTAGGATACATTTGGATATAAGAGTGACTACACCTCCCTAAGCACTTTAATACATATACTTTCGCGTTCAACCTCAAACTTATAATAAGCCAAACTCCACCTCCACATCGATGTTATTACCCCATACTTCTTTAAGCACAATTACATTAAGAGTCACCACATATATTTTTCTTTCAAAACAATACAACTATTTATTTTCTATATTTTTTCTTCTTTTTCTAAGGTGACTCTTACTTTTTCGAGCTGTGCACCACCTACCACCCCACACTTTAACTTTTCCATATTTCATCACTTTTTCAGTGCTTACGAGAGGTGACAAGGTTCAAATATATGATCGATTCAAACAAAGGGGTATGGCTTGTAATGTGGTTGCCAAAGAAACAGGATTATAGGCTCAACGGGGTTAACTACGATACATAACAATTAGGTGGGTAAAATATATATAGCTGGCTCAACAAAGAAATGCCTATATCACTTCCAAGACTGAATAAAACTTCTATTTCGCTTTGCACACACACGGGGCAAGTTCTAGACATCAAATGCAATGCACAGAATAACATACAATTCTCACACACACTTGGCACATAACTCACTCAGGATTGGCTCTATCACGACACTCCAGTCAAAGCAGTTAATCAAATCTTAAGAATCCATGATTTAAGGTATTTATTCTAGAGTCGAAAATTGAGCCTAAGCGTCACAACCAAAGTATTGACTATTCTCAAGGTATTAACACGTTTCGTGATATTGCTCCAATTAAGCCCTTAACCATATGATTTCTACTCCTAAAAATTAAAATAAAAACTACCTACACCCGGTTCAATTGAAAACCCTTGGAAAAGAACCAGGGTTTAAAGAAAAACCAAGGGGGAATTACTACACTACCTAAAAAAAAAACTTTTTTTGTTATTTTCTTTAGACTAATTTCCTTCAAGAAAGCTGTCTAGGAGATCCATCGTCAGGAAGAGTCCACATATTTCTAAAAAACAAATTACACACTTATTTTAAAAAATAAAAACTTATCAACAGGACAAACTAAAACTACTAATAAGAATGCACACAAAAATTATGTACAACACCCACACTTAAATCATGCAATGTCCTCAATGCATCACATATAGACAAAACAGGAAATAAAAGTAAGGTGTAAGAAACTCCCTGGTCCACTAGTGTCGATATCCCCTCGCTTTCATGCTCCTTTGAGCACATGCTTTAATTACTTTATGCCTCCACTTTGAACTTTTCAATTGAACCCCCATATTTGATTCTTCTCTATGATCATGTTCATGGGGTGGTTGAACAAATCTGCCCAGTCCAATAAAACCATGTAAAATCTGNAATTATGTACAACACCCCACACTTAAATCATGCAATGTCCTCAGTGCATCACATATAGACAAAACAGGAAATAAAAGGAAGGTGTAAGAAACTCCCTGGTCCACTAGTGTCGACATCCCCTCGCTTTCATGCTCCTTTGAGCACATGCTTTAATTACTTTATGCCTCCACTTTGAACTTTTCAATTGAACCCCCATATTTGATTCTTCTCTATGATCATGTTCATGGGGTGGTTGAACAAATCTGCCCAGTCCAATAAAACCATGTAAAATCTGCGTTTCTTGACCTTGCGACAAAATGTGTACTCCTTACTTTCTGGCAGGAAGAACTCAATAATGTAGGCATCTTGTTCTTTATCTCTCAACTCATCAGGTGGTTCGGATAATTCTATTTGCATATTATTACCCAAACAGATTTTGAACATATGGTTGGAGTATGTACCAGCATCCTCAACAATAACGACACTAGATTCAACAAAGTATGTATCATCGATGTCTTTGGTTAAATCTAGTATCTTTTCTACCACATCAGCATCCTCCGATTTCAGTTCTAACATGGGTGGTGCTTCACTAGATGGCTTGGCCTGCAGGTTCTCACTTTTCTGTAAATGAAATGAATCACATTCGAGAGCATGTTTCCATACATCTTTTTCCTCAAGTGCTAACACCCAATCTGCTAGTTCTTCACCATTCATATCATCCATATTCATGAAATATTCATCCAAAGGGTTCCCAACAGACAGGAAAGCATCATCTTTTTCTGGTAGCACATTCACAGCATCAATCAGAGAGCAGTTGGCGAACTCACTGGGTTTCCTCATAGATTTCTGAACGTTGAAAGTGATTTCTTCATTGTTAAGCCTCATCTTCAGTTCACCAGTCTCACAATCAATAAGAGCTCTGCCTGTGGCCAAAAATGGCCTTCCCAAAATTATGGGAATTTCCTCATCTACCTTGCAGTCTAATATCACAAAATCAGCAGGAAATACAAACTTTCCCACTTGCACCAAGACATCATCGAGAATACCCGACGGTCTCTTTACCGTCCTATCAGCAAGTTGCAGCAGCATGGAGGTGGGCCTAGCTCTACCAATTCCTAGTCTTTTATAGATGGCCAGCGGCATCAGATTAATGCTGGCCCTCAAGTCACATAGAGCTTTGGTGAAAGTCAAGTTGCCAATGGTGCAAGGAATTGTAAAACTCCCTGGGTCAGACAACTTTTCGGAAATAGGATGTGTCACCACTGCACTACAAGTCTGGGTAAGAGTAACAGTAGCTAAATCTTGGAAGTTAACTTTTCTGGACATCAGTTCTTTCATCATTTTAGCATACCCAGGCATTTCTTTCAATGCATCAATCAATGGAATATTTACCTGTATCTGCTTTAGCATGTCCAAGAACTTCTTGTACTGTTCATCCTTTTGTTATTTAGCCAGCCTCTTTGGGAATGGAGCTGGTGGTCTCTTTTGTCCAGTAATTTGGGATTTGTCTTTCTCAACCACTACCTCAACTATCGGCTTCTGAGTCATCTCCACTTCTTTTTCAGTCTCAATCTGTGCACTGGGTTCTTCTTCACTAGGTTGCACTTTTGCCTTGGTCAAATTGAATCACCAAGTTCAACCTGCATGGGTACCAATGTTTCAGTCTGCCTGCTTTCATGAGCCCTTTCTNCACTGATTTTTGCATTTGACCCAATTACCTACTGCATCATAGCTTCTAACCTGGCAAACCCATCATTTTGCCTTCCCCCTTGTTGTTGCTGAGGAGGGTAGTAAGATTGTTGTTGATTCTGATGATTATAACCCTGTGGCCTCTGAAACGTTGCTGTATTACCTTGCGGTCCCCTGACACCCATATTTCCACTGTTTTGTTGTTGGTGAGGTGGCCTATATGGTTGGACTTGCTGACCCCAATTCTGCCCCCTTGTCTCTGGCTTCCATAATTTGACACATAATTCATATTTTCAGGGTAAGGAGGGTGATGGCGTTCTGTATTCCAATGATTACCAATTGGTTGACTAATGCACGATGTGCACAAGCCCCCATTGGTTGTGTCAACGATGTGCACCTGCTGTTTCTGTCCCGATTCTTCCACCCTCTTTGTAAGTATACTCATTTGTGTTATCAAGGTGGCCACGTTCTCTGCAATGGTATTAGATGGATCGAATGGCACTGAATGAACTACAGGAGTAATGGGTGCATTCCTTGTTGTCCATCCTGAATTCTGTGCCATTTTATCAAGTAAGATTTGGCTCTCTCTCCACGATTTGCTCAGGAATGCTCCACCAGCTGAAGCATCAACATTTGCTTTCACAGTATCAGCCAAACCCATGTAAAAACGCTGCCCCAACATTTGCTCAGGAATGCCATGATGTGGACAGATAACCAGCATACTCTTAAATCTTTCCCATGTCTCTTGTAATGTTTCCACTGGTTTCTGTCTAAAGCTCAAGATTTCATCAATTTGTTGAGCAGTTTTGTTGGGTGGATGAAACTTGTTCACGAACTGCTTGACTAACTCCTCCCATGTAGTAATGGAGTTGATGGGGAGTGAGTTAAGCCAAGTCTGAGCAGCACCAGTCACTGAGAATGGAAACAACAACAGTTTTATTGCCTCCTGAGTTACGTTTGGTTGCCTTTGAGTTTTGCAAATTGACAGGAAGTTCTTTAAATGCTGCCGGGGGTCTTCAATGTACGACCCTGAGAATAGCTCTTTGTTCTGCAATAGGTGCAGCATATTATTTGTAATCTAAAAGGACTCGGCCTGTATTTGAGGAACCAGTATCGCTGTGGCCAAATTCTCATATGTGGGTTGTGCCCAGTCATATAAAGGAGCCTCTGCCCCTATTTGAGTGACTGGGTCTACCACGTCATCCCCATGATTATTCCGGTTATGTGCATCTTCCATGTCTGTTTCAATTTGTTCAATTTGTGATTGGTGTTTGCTTTTCCGGTTGGTTCGGTTGATGCTCCTGAAAACTTTCTCAGGGTCGGATAAGGCTTCAATTACTTGACCATTCCTCGATGAGTTTCTAGGCATGCACCTGCAACACTTAGCAAACGTTAAACTTTCAATGTGAAAACAAAAATTTTAATGAAAATTGACTATGTTTCAGAATTTTGTATTTCTTTCAACTCAATTGATAATACCAATAATTCCCCGGCAGCGGCGCCAAAATTTGATCTCGCTCAACTATGTCTTATAGAAAGACTAAAC
This sequence comes from Nicotiana knightiana, assembly GCA_005239525.1. Taxonomy (NCBI): domain Eukaryota; kingdom Viridiplantae; phylum Streptophyta; class Magnoliopsida; order Solanales; family Solanaceae; genus Nicotiana; species Nicotiana knightiana. The sequence goes on along the minus strand of ML382528.1, from coordinate 17,756 downwards.
GGGCGCTGCAAATATAATCTGGGGTATTACACCCAAAGTCGATCCCACAGAGAATTGTACGTATCAATTGAGTCTATAAAATACTAAACTAGTGTTTAATCAATTTTCTCAAGACTTTTGAATATCAATTTGTGTTGTTTAACTAATTCTACTAACAATAATAATAAACTAACAATTAACTAACAATTTAATGTAAACAATGATAATAAAGGTCTAAGGTTATGGTTTCCCCCGTTGGTGAATTCTTTCTCGGATACTTCTTATAGCTTGATTAATCGTCTCTATCAATCATGAACACTCTATCTACCATAAATCTCTCTCAAGTAATTATGATAATTTACTAGACGCACTCTCTCAAGTTACGCTAGCTAGATTGCAATACAGTTCACTTTAGATTGCACCCGAGGTATCGTTATATCTAATCTAACCTCTAAACCCTCGGTTATGACTTTTGTCTATACTTCGGGTGTGGTGTTGTTCAAGCAATTACCTAAATATGCACTCTTTCTCAAGTAGATACATAATAAATAGGAATAGTTAATCAAGGGCCCTTTCAATCAACTATAATAAGAACGTAGTTGAACAAAACGAGATTAATCAACCAAAATATATTAATATCACAATGAATTCATCCCCAATAGGTTCTACCAAAAACCCTAGACTAAAGAATTTAGCTACTCATGTTCTTGAGAATCAAAACTAAAATAAATTGCATAATTAAAATACAAAGTAATGAATACTAGATGTAGAAATCGATGTTTTGGCACTTCAATGATTTTCTTCTGTTGAATCCTTTGAATGCCCTCTTCAATCCCGCCTCCTCAAGTTGT
>ML382528.1:0-16686 GCA_005239525.1 Nicotiana knightiana | reverse complement strand
GTATTTTCGACGTATTTGCATCTCTTTAGCTCCGTTTCCATCTCCAATTCACCTACACATAAAATAAACTCTATTAAGCACATAACAAGTGTATTTTTATCATTAATGCACCTCAAATGTACGGTATATTACATATTAAACTATGCATTCTAGCCTCGCATCAGTACTATTCTTGCAGACTTGGTCAGCTTTAACCACGTGCCTTTTGGAAATTTTCCGCTTTTTCATGATGGTCATCGACCTACACTGCCCCGAGGTCGAGCGTGGAGAATCCTCGATATGCTTCCTCGAGGTTAAACCTCGGACTATGCTTCGATCCCTCAGAAGACGGGCTATGGAATGCCATAATGGTCATAAAATCAGGCTCTTCGATTTTAGCCGTATACAGATTCATAGAGATTGTACACTCATATTTTTTGAAATAAAATTCTATGATTGTTGTAATATTTTTCGATCTTGATTTTATTTTTTCGACGCAAATTTATTGTCTACGTATATATCTTAATAGTTAAAGTCGACGCCTAGCGTTACATTTCTAAATTCTCGGGGCCGTTAATGAACTTTAAAGTTTATTGAACTTATACTTTAAAAAATTAAAAAAAAATTACACTATTGTGTAATTCATTCTGCCATAACAGGTTGTACCTGCTTTATTGTCCAACTAATTCACTTGTACATTAACAAGGTAAAAATCTATCACACTGCTGTTTAATTTAATATGTCCAGTTTGTCTACTTTATTTTGCAAGTAGCTAATTTCATTTATTATGGATCGTTATCTTTACGTGACATTTTATATTATCAATGTATAGAAATTAAACATCAAAAAATTATACAGCACGTGTGACTTCAAGTACATTAACATTTAGGTGCTTTCAGAAATTAAACAAGAAAAAGTAATTAAGTTCACAAAAATTAAAGGAACAAAGAGAATATAAAAGAGAAAAAAGATCGAGGGGCAATGAATTTCTGCAAAAAATTTCTATAGCAAAGGAGAAGCAGACATTGCAAAGGCCCATGTGCAAGTCTGTGACGATGTACCTGTAAAGCCTCAACAGGGGTATGATCAGACACCTCAGTAAAACACAGAAAACCCTACGACTTCATTACTTTTTATGGAAAACATGAATAAAGAAGCTAAGTTACTCTCCATGTACTTATGCGCCTGTTATTGCACCCACCAAATTCTGAAGGTATTCCCTTCGATACCTTCTGAGTTTCCTTCTGTTGCCACTTCAGTTCATTAATCCGCGTGAAATAAAAACAGAGAAGCAACTTTTTTCTAGACTTGCCAAAAGGAAGCCAAAGTCTTGATCAATAACCCATCCAATTATAGAATAAGCTTTGTTGGGGGTATCATTAAATTTCCACCATATTTAGCTACATTCTCAATACCTATGCAAGAACCCACTTAAGTCAAAAGCTGTATTCCATCAATTATCTTTTACAGAATTGAAGAAGACACAGTACTGAAAGAGAGCAGTGTGCATTCTGCAAGAACCTTCGGTATTAACTAGTGCCTACCTATTAAGCTTGTGGTGATGATAGGGCTTTTGAATATTCTGATCCATAATTTTGGTTTTTTTCCATGATTTTGTAGGGATTGTAATGAATAGGTGTTGTAGGTTAGTTAGTTGGCTAGCTTCTTTCTTAGCAATCCACTGTCATTTTATATCTTGTGCGGTAAGGCAAAATTGCTTCGTAGCTACTTAAACTTGCACCTAATTTTTATTCTTGTAGAAAAATTTTGAGCTTTCCTATTTAAGCGTCTCTACTTGTATATTTAAGAATTAATAAATATGTTTGACCGTTGACTATACATATGTGTCATATGTTAGTCCTAGTCAGCTGCTTTGCCTGTATTTCACGTCAGCCTGGAGCGTGAAGCTTCTTTTTTCAATGTAGCAATAAGGACATTTATTTAAAGACTTTTGTTTACCTCAAAAATGGAGTTAACAATTATACTAGATTTGTGGTTCTAAAAATATATATGATTTATTTCAATGCTAGTAGATAAGCTAGAAATACTAGGTGTAAATAAGAAGAATATGATAATCAAACTGGTGTTGTCAAAGGAATGGAGGCCTCGAGCTCGATTGCCTCAAGGTCTCAAGGTTAGTTAATAGCAATATGGTATGAACAATAAATGAAGAATAATAAAGCTGAAGAATAATATTAAGCACATAAAACAAGAATAGCATAGTAGAATGTTCTATTGTAGTGAATCCTCCCTACAAATGATTGGGGTCCTCTTTATATAGGAAGGGAAAACCCTAATATGGTACTTTTCTAATTATGACAGAGAATTCTATTGGTACAGTTGTATAACCGCTTAGTACGGATTTGTACGAACCAATCCTGAGATTTGTGCCTTGACCTATACGCCCTTGAGAAATTCCCGCTTTTTCTTCACTGTCATCGATTTTGCACTGCCTCGAGGTAGGTCGTATCGGGCCTTCGATGTGCTCTCTCGAGGTATGCATTTTGAGATTGGGCTTCGAACTTTACTTCGAACCTTCCGAGCTCGGGCTTGGCATAACAGAGACTTCGAAATCGGACTCCTCCGATTTTGGCCGTATACAGATAGTCCTCGTGTTTCTTAGAATGAAATGATAAGAAACGATTTGAACTCTTGACCTTTCGATATCCCAATCATAATGTCAGTCACGTGAGGTCAGCGATTGGTGTGACAGAAAAGTCGTGTAGAGGTCATGTCTGCACAGTTCTCAAAAAACCATAAATCGATAACGACTATTGGCCGTCCTTTTAGCTTCTCCAACACGCTTAGATAGCCTTTATAAATACTCCAATCTTTCACTCTTCATACTTTTACTTTCTACAACATCTTCATCAACTCTTCTCTACACTTACCCCTTCCTTGTGTTCACCTCTAAACCAGTTTCTTCTTCTTCTTTTGAAATTTCTCAACAAAATGGCAAAAACTTCTAAGACAGTTCCGCCAAAAGAGAAAGCCCCTTCATCATCACGCTCGTTTAAGAGCAAAATGATAGTACCTCCTCGCATTGAGGAGTGTACCCTTAGGCCTTGTGAAACATCTTCTGATCAAGGTTGAAAAATCTTCGTCGTTTGTGGGACGATGTGAACCTATGTCTTGATATATTAGCCTAGTAACAAAACCCGAACAAGTGAATACGGATTGCCGTTGGGGGGATGCAGTACACGTGGAGATCTCTACCTGAAGAGGACATAACCACTTACATAACAGGTTTCCTAAGCGTATACACATACCCGTTTACCTTAGGTCCCGTAGAAACTTCTTTGCCCCCACTAGATCCAGTGATCCTCGATTTCTGTTGAAAATATCAGGTGACGCTCGGCCAAATCTATCCTTCCTTCTGACGAATTGCTTACCTGATTAGGTATCTTTCGAGTCAGGTCGAGGGGATTCCTTTTACCATCGACCATCTGATTAGACTATACAGCCCTCGTCTTTATCGAGGTGGCCTGATAAAATTACAAGGTCGATATTCGAAGTCTTTATTCACTAGCATCGATGAAGATAAAGACCGAGGGTGGATGAGCCGCTTCGTTCGAGTCAGAACCTCCAACTTTATTCCTGCTGAAAAGATGTTATTCCCCGAGGAATGGAATATTAAGCGTAAGTATGGATTCGTCGAGTACATTTCATTAATAAAAATTTTTCTCTTTCATTCAGATTAACTCCCTTATGATGATGCAACCGTCGAGTGGTACCCCGGTGCAGTTAAGGACCTCCCGGGCTGGGTTCAGCAACTAGCTTCCACCTCCACAAATGCCGAGCATGTCTGGCGCGACTTAGTCAAACGACGATGAGAGACCAAAAACCATGGTGAGTTTTTATCATTGACATATTTGAGTCCCTTAGTAAAATATCTCTTGATAGCATACTTAGCTTTTGCACTTATGTATGGCTCGGAGATGATGTTTTAATGAGTTTGCCCCCACCTAGGGAGGTAGAGACCCAAAAACCCGCCAAGGTTAAGAAGGGAAAGAGAGAGACGCCGACGGAGTCTCGGAAGCCAAAAAGTCCAGGCATCAAAAACCTAGGGCCGACACGGTGGCCTTGTCTCACGAAGTTGCTGCAAGTCTTCGTGCCGAGGGCGGAGAGGGAGATAAGACTGAGGGTGAAGGTGATACCCTCCCATTAGTAACTTGGAGTAGAAGCAGTACCGATGCTTCAAAGGTTACTGCAGCGAAGGTTGCCGAGGTGGTTCAATCTCGAGCTGAGGGGTTCTCCGAAAGGAGATCGGGCACAGTTCCTGAACCGACTGATGACCAGAACGTACCTTATGTTGCAAAGCACTTGGTAGATGAGTCCGAAGAACTCAACCCTGAGGCTCTTCGAAGGAGAGAGAAGGCCCTGATCGATCCACTCGGGGTAGTTGAAGTGGACGACTCTCCGCCAGGCTCGTCGTTTTCTCCAGGGAAAATACAGGATGCTCAAGATATGAAGACTCCCGACGTGGGGGCATCCCACGGAGAGAATGATATATTTGGAGAGTGCTTCCCTGGGGTTGAGGAAGGCCCCGACCTTGACACCTCGTTCAATTTTTAAGAAGCCAAGAAACTTCGGAAATAATTAATCTTCTCCTTAACAACTATATCTTGAGTTTGGTCCTTGCCTTTCTGACCTTTTTCCTTTGTGTTTTAGGCCTTGATGCTCTTCGACCAAGACTTTTCCAAGTCACGAGCTGAGCTGGCCCGCTGCGAAGATGAGCTTAGGGAACGTATGTCAGAATCGGATGAGCTCAAGGCTCTTTATGCCAAAAGGGAGGAGGAACTTAATGATCTTCGAGCAAGTTCGGGGAAGGCGTCCCGAGAGCAGGCCGATTGCATTGAGCAGGTAATATAGCCTTTGTGCTTACACATTTTAATGTTTAATGTCTCAACTCGATTCTTGCAGCTCAAGCAGAAGGATGACCTGGTAGGGAAACTTTGGGAGGAGCTTTGGGTCAAAGATACCTAGATCCTCGGGTTTAAGAAGCGCATGAATGATATGGCCTCCGAGAAGGACACTCTTCGAGAGAAGATGACCTCGGCTAAGCACCAACGTCAGGGTGCAAAGGAAGAAAACCGTAAATATAATGACCTTCATACTCAGTCGGCTGTAGAATTATCCAAAATCTTGTTCGAAGATGATGCAATTATGTCTGCATACTGGACCGATGTTGCTGCTGCCAATGCCCGGGCTAAGAAGGCAGCTGAAGCGGCCGGGATTAAGTTAACCCGGGCCATCAATCAAGCTCGGCTGGAGTCTCGAAGGCAAGCACTCGAGGTGGTGCAGGTCGAAGGCTTTGATATTTCTACTAAGATCGAGAAGGTGAAGGCCTTGGAAGAAGAGGCAGCGACATTGCTCACTTCCGATGAGGATCCTTCCAGCAGCTCCGAGAGTGGGGGGACAAAGACGAAGTCCCCGAGGAGGTAGAGGCCGTCGAAGATTCAGCTCCTGAGGAAACTACCTCCGATCGAGTGAACCCGACAGTAGACTAAGATTTTTTCATCTTCCTTCTTTTGTGTAAGGGCTCCATGTGGGACCTTTGTAAACATACTTTTGGACCATCATCTGTATATAAAGAATCTTTTGTTTCACCTTCATTTTGTTAATATTTGTCTTTTCTTTGAAATGAGATTTGGTGTTGTTGACGATCAGTCCAATGTATTGAACTTAGAATATAATACCCTTAGGTTTTGTGTTCGATCAACGATCAATAATAGGTGACCACTTAGGGCCCGATCTTCGAGCTAAGTTTTAGCTCGGGACTTTTGAGTCTAGACTAGGTAAGGTTCCGAGCGTGGTGTGTTTCGGTCTTTAAGTTCTTTAAGTATCAGCCCTTGGGCTTTAAAACATCGGCACTTAGAATCATTAGGTTGGCCCTTAGGATTTTTAGGTTGGCCCTTAGCACTTTATATTGACCCTTAGGCTCTTTAGATTGGCCCTTAGGCTTTCTAGATTGGCCCTTAATCTCTTAAATATCGGCCCTTAGGCTCTTTTTAGATTGTGTCAATTCGACCTCTAAAATGGCTACAATTTCCCCCCTTTCTAGCTAAAGACTTGTAAAAATTGTGTTATGCTTTGGCATGTGTTTATATTCGTTTGACTTTTCAATAGTTCGATTGTTTGGAACCTCGTTTGCGAGTCGATGTGCAATGATAGTTGAATAACTCTTGGGTTTTCTCGAAGGTTGATGTTTTCGAATTTTGCACATTATTCGGGGCTGATTTTATCGAAGCCCCTTTGCTTATGCTGAGGGTAGCCTGATTTAACCAATTTTTCAAATTGTTTGAAGGCCTTTATTTTTATGGCGAAAGTTGGACGTCTCCGAGCAGTATTATTTCGGCCGTAGCCTTTTCATATGGTCGTAGCCTTTAGTCCCCGAGTGAGATGGCCTTGGTCTTAATATCGAGGGGATGCCTTTTTTGAGGTCTTATAAGTTCGTGCATGCTTCATTGAGGTCTTGTAAGTTCGAGTATGCCTCATTGAGGTCTTATAAGTTCGAGTTTTTCTCATTGGTCTTGTAAGTTCGAGTATGCCTCATTGAGGTCTTATAAGTTCGAGTTTTTGATGGCTCGATGTGTTGACTGTCGATGACAGTCACCGAGTATTCGAGTATATTTGGCCTTTGAGCTGTTAAATGTGAAAATAGTAGACTTCTTCGAGGCACAAAAGTTTTTCGATATAATAAGAGTGCTTCTTTGATTAATTGATACATACGTACATATTTTTGCCATCTGGGGTTCGATTATTCTATATGGACACGGTTCATTGGACCGTTTGGCCCATTACAACATTTTCCTATCGAGGTCCTCCTTGGCATGACTTGTTTTTTTCGAAAATGTAACCTTCGAGGGTGATGCAACCCAATATTCGAGGTTAATAGAAAAGAATCCTTGAATAGTTGTTGAGTTTTCCTTAGGTAGCATATAGGTGTTGCCTCGTTAAAAACCTTGCCGGTAAAACCCATTCAGGATAGAACGTGATCTAAGGGAAAAAGATTGCAACGCATACTTTAAAACCCAAGGTCTTTGAGTTAAAGGGTGCTTCGATATCTCCAATCGAACACCTGTAAGGAATTAGTATAAAATATAAACTAAAAAAGGAAAAGGTCATACCTCTGCAATAATAACGTTTGAGCAACGATATATTCCAATTGTTTGATAGTAGCTCGCCTTCCATAGAGCCAAGTTTGTAGGATCCTTTGCTACGAAACGAGGAAACGGTACGCTCCTTCCCAATTAGAGCCTAGTTTCCCTTCATTTGGGTTTCGAGTATTGAGGGTGACTTTCCTTAGAACTAAGTCCCCGACTCCGAAGTAGCGGAGGTTCGTTCTTCTATTATAGTAACTTTCGATCCTTTGTTTTTGAGCAGCCATTCGAACTAATGCGGCCTCATGCCTTTCATAACTCGAGGGAGGTGTTCATGGCCTCGTTGTTCGAGTCCTTAGTGGTGTGTTGAAATCTAATGTTTAGTTCCCCGACCTCGACTGGTATGAACGCCTCGGACCCATATACCAAAGAAAACGGAGTCTCCACTATGCTCGACTTCGATGTCATTCGATATGCCCATAGTACCTCGGGAAACACTTCTCTCCATTTCCCCTTTCGCATCATCTAACCTCTTTTTCAAGTTTTGGATGATGGTTTTGTTTGTGGACTCGGCTTAACTATTTGTGCTTGGGTGATAAGGTGTTGATAGGATCCCTTTTATTTTATGGTCTTTGAGGAATTTTGTTACTTTGCTGCCGATGAACTGCTTTCCATTATCACATGTTATCTCGGAGTGAATCCCGGATCGACATATGATGTGGTCCAGTATGAATTCGATGACTTCTTTTTCTCTTATCTTCTCAAAGTCATGCACTTCCACCCATTTTGAGAAGTAGTAGGTCATAAATAAGACAAAATCGAGCTTAACCTGGTGCAGTTGGCAGGGGACTGACGATGTCCATCCCCCATTTCATGAATGGCCACAGGGATAGAACCGAGTGTAGTTGTTCACCAGTTTGATGGATCATCGGCGCAAATATTTTGCATTTATCACATCTTTGAACAAACTCCTTGGTGTCCTTCTCCATGCTATCCCAGTAATACCCCGCTCTGATCACCTTGCGAACCAAAGAATTGGCACAAGAATGATTCCCACAAGTGCTTTCGTCGATTTCTCGTAGCACATAATCAGTGTCCCATGGTCCCAAACATATTGCCAATGGTCCGTCGAAGGTCCTCCTATATAATGTTCCATTCTCGTCGAGTGAAAATCGGGCTTCTTTGGCTCGGAGGGCCCTCGATTCTTTTAGGTATGTGGGGAGCTTCCCATGCTTCAAGTAGTCGATGTACTTGTTCCTCCAATCCCATGTAAGGCTTGTTAAGTTAATTTCTGCATGACCCTCTTCGCTCACCGACTTTGATAGTTGTACGACAGTCCTCGAGACTATGTCATCTTCTTCAACAGACGAGCCCAAGTTTGCGAGTGCATCGAACTCGCTATTCTATTCTCGAGGTACATGGACCAGGGTCCACTCTTTGAAGTGGTGCAATGTTACTTGAAGCTTGTCTAAGTATCTTTGCATCCCTATCTTCTCCAACCTCGAAACTTCCATTCACTTGGTTTACTACCAAAAGAGAGTCACATTTAGCTTGGATAACCTCTGCTCCTAGGTCTTTGGCTAATTAAAGAGCTGCAACAATGGCCTCATACTCGACCTCATTGTTAGTTAATTTCAAAGTTTTTATAGATTGTCTAATAATGTTGCTCGTAGGCGGTTTTAGAACTATACCGAGCTCGGACCCTTTCACATTTGAGGCACCGTCAGTGAAAAGGGGCAATACCCCGGATGATGTGCATGTTTTTAACAAGAGTTCCTTTTCTACTTCGGGCACGAGGAAATGCGTAAAATCGACCACGGAGTCCTCCAAAATTTGAGACTTGATAGTCGTTCGGGGTTGATACTCGATATCATACCCCTTTGAGTTCGATGGCCCATTTAGGCCTGATAATTCGGGCTTTTACAAAATGTTTCAAAGTGGATATGAAGTTAATTCACATATAGGATGACATTTAAAATATGGTTTCAACTTCCTAGATGCACTTGTTAATGCTAGGGCTAATTTTTCTAAATGTGGATACCTGGTTTCAGCATCTCCAAGGGTCCAACTTACATAATAGACAGGAAATTGCATACATTTATCTTCTCGAACCAACACACCACTTACTTCTACCTCGGACATGGTTTTTAGAGGGTTTCAACCTCCTTTGGTTTATGAAGCAAGGGTGGGCTCGAAAAATACCTTTTTAATTCTTCCAAGGCTTGTTGACACTCCAGGGTCCATGCGAAGTCATTTTTATTCTTAAGAAGAGAGAAGAAATGTTGGCTCTGATCTGAAGACCTTGAGATAAATCGACCTAAGGCAGCTATCCGCCCGGTGATCTCCTCGATGGCTTTGATTTTTTTGGAGTTGATCTCGATCCCCCTGTTTGACACCATGAAGCCCAAAAAGTTTCCCGAGCCGACTCCAAAAGCGCATTTCTCGGGGTTGAGTTTCATGTTGTATCTTCTTAGGATATCGAACGTCGTTTGCAAATGAGCCAAATGGTCCTCTGTGTGCAGGGACTTAACTAGCATGTCATAAATATAAACTTCCATAGGTTTTCCTATTTGATGTTCGAACATCTTATTAACTAGGCGTTGATATGTTGCTCCCGTATTTTTAGCCCGAAGGGAATTACATTATAGCAATATGTACCATATTTCGTGATAAACAAAGTCTTTTCCTGGTCCCCCGGGTTTATTTGAATTTGATTGTACCCGGAGTAGGCATCGAGAAAAGTAAGGATCCCGTGGCCAACCGTGGCATCGATCTATCGATCGATGTTGGGCAGTGGGAAAGAATATTTAGGGCATGCTTTGTTCAAATCCTTATAGTCTACACACATTCTAAGTTTATTCCCTTTTTTGGGGACTAACACTATGTTAGCTAGCCATTCGGGGTATTTCACTTCCCTAATGGATCCTATTTTGAGGAGTTTGGTTACCTCATCTTTGATGAATGTATGTTTTACCTCGGACTGAGGTCTCCTTTTTTGTTTCATCGATTTGAATCTAGGCTCGACACTTAGTCGATGGGTGGCTGTCTCTGGTAGGATCCCTGTCATATCTACGTGGGACCAAGCGAAGCAATCATTGTTATCAAAAAGAAATTGAATAAGTTTCTTCCTGAGTTCGGGGGTTAATCCGTTCCCAGGTATACCTTTCGTTCCGGAAGATGCTCGATCAATATGGATTGCTCGATTTCTTCGACTGTGGACTTCCTTACGTCTGATTCCTCGGGGGAAATGAAGGATCGAGGGGTGATGAAATCTCTTTCTTCGTCCTCGACCACCTATTCATCGGGCTCTTCCCCCTCATGCTCAACCGAGGGTATGGGTTGTGATTGATATTTTGCTACCTATTTGTCTATTGACTTATCCGAGGTGGATGGTGTCGATATCGGTGCCAAGTTGTGCACTGCGAACATCTCCTTAGCTTCATGTTCCTCTCCGTATACTGTCTTCACGCCATCCTTTGTTGGGAACTTCATCATTTCATGAAGAGTTGATGGTACTGCCCTCATGCTATGGATCCATGGCCTTCCAAGTAGAGCATTATATCTCATGTCACCTTCGATGACATGGAACTTGGTGTCTTTTATGGTTTCACCCACGTTGACTGGGAGGATGATTGCCCCCTTTGTTGTTTCACTTGCCATGTTGAGTCTATACAAGATTCAATAGGCGGGCATGATTTGGTCGAGCAGCCCTAGCTGCTCCACGACCCCTGATCTGATTATGTTTGCTGAGCTACCTGGATCCACGAGAACATGTTTAACTTGAACTTTAGTTAAAAGGATAGAAATTACCAGTGCATCATTGTGAGGCTGAGATAAGTCCTCGATTTCTTCCTCGTTGAATGTAAGAGTGTCCTCGGGTATGTAGTCCCGATTCCACTTTTCCCTTGTGATGGATACTTTTGTTCATTTGGATATGCGTGCCTGTGGGATGTCGAATCCTTTGATGATCATGTGAATGACATGTTGGGGATCTTTTAGTTCATTCTTCTTGTTTGCATATCTCTCTCGAAAATGGTTATTGGCCCGGTCACTAAGAAATTCCCAAAGGTTCCCCTCGTTGAACAATCGGGCTACCTCATCTCTAAATTGTCTACAGTCCTCGGTCCTATGACCATGAGTACCATGATACTTGCACATTACGTTGGGGTGCCGTTGAGAAGGATCGACCTGTATGGTCTTGGGCCATCTAGTATCTCTAATCTTGCTGATGGCTGATACGATGTCTGAGGCATCGATGTTGAAGTAGTATTCTGACAATCGGGGTGCTTCCATCGGTCCCGGGTTCCTGTCGAACCCGATCTTTCTCATGAGTCCCCGGGAACTTTGGCCTCAATCTGCTCTTCGGTCATTTCGAGGTATGTTATGCCTCGAAGTGTTTCTTCTGTCTTCAACGTATGGCTGGTATCTTTTCGGGTTTGGCCTTAGCTCCCTGTCTGCATTTCTTGATTCCTTTGTTAGTAGCCTGCTTGGATAAACTGATCCTGAGGGGGCTCCCAACTGGTCGTCCTTGACCCTAATTTTCGATTGGTACCTGCTGTGCACATCCGCCCAAATTGCGGCGGGATACTCGATCAAGTTCTGCTTCAGCTACCTCAAAGCTATTGAGCTTTGTTCATTCAGTCCCCGTGTGAAGGCCTGTATGGTCCAGTCATCGAAGACTGGTGGTAATTCCATTCGTTCCAACTGGAATGGGAGACGAACTCCCTCAACATCTCGTTCTCTCTTTACTTGATTTTGAATACATCGGACTTCCTCGTTGCAACCTTTATGGCACCAGCATGTGTCTTTACAAATGAGTCTGCCAACTTGGCAAACGAATCTATTGAGTTCGGGGCTAGGTTATGATACTACATCATGGCTCCCTTGGACAAGGTTTCTCCAATTTTTTTCAGTATGACAGACTCGACATGGTCGTCCTTCAAATCATTTCCTTATATACCACAAGTATATGTGGTTATATGCTCGTTGGGATCTGTAGTCCCGTTATATTTTGGGATGTCGGTCATTCGGAACTTCTTCGGATGGGCTTCGGAGCCGCACTCGGTGGAAATGGTTTCTGTACAAACTTCTTCAAATCTAGTCCGTTCAAGACCGGAGGTGATCCCGGGATCTGGTCGACCCTCGAGTTGTAGGTTTTAGACTTTATTATCGCTGTCCTCTATCTTCTTTTCTCCTAACTTGATCCTCTTGGTGAGTTCCTCTAGCATCCTCATGATGGTGGGGTCCATTCCTGACCCATTATTGCTTGATCTTTCTGTGGCTGGCTCAACTCAAGGAGCTGTTTCTGGTCCTGTTATGCTCTGAGTCTTTTATTGACTCTGTAACCGAGCGATAACAACTTGTTGTGCTTGCAACATCTCAAAAATTACTTGTAGACTATCTTCTCTTTCTTCTCGAGCCTGTGTCCTTTCTGCATCAGGTTTATCTCCTACGCGTACACTTCCTTTAATATCAATACCCAAATCGACGTGCAAAGCAATCTGTGAACCTATGTCGACAGGGTTTGGTGATGGTGCTACCCCAGGGTTTAGCGGTGGCACACCGGCTCCTAAAGTTGTTGCACTATTTTCTCTATGGAACCCGAGACCGTCGTTTCCATGTGTGTTTGCTGAGTTACACATTTTTTAACCTGAAATCAAAGGATCTTTGGACAAGAAAAAGTGTGAAGAATAACGTGTGTTATAAAAAAACTAGCACCAAAATAATCACTATTATCTTTAGCCCCACGGTGGGCGCCAAACTATTTACCTCAAAAATGGAGTTAACAATTATACTTGATTTGTGGTTCTAAAAATAAGTGATTTACTTCAATACTAGTAGATGCTAGAAATACTAGGTGTAAATAAGAAGAATATGATAATTAAACCAGTGTTGTCAAGGGAATGGGGGCCTCGAGTTCGATTGCCTTCGGGTCTCGAGATTAGTTAATAGCAATACGGCATGAACAATAAATGAAGAACAATAAAGCTGAAGAATAATCTTGAGCACGGAAAAACAAGAATAGCAGAGTAAAATGTTCTATTGCAGTGAATCCTCCCTACAAATGATTGGGATCCCCTTTATATAGGAAGGGAAAACCCTAATATGGTACATTTTTATTTATGACAAAGAATTCTATTGGTACAGCTGTATAACCACCTAGTACGGGTTTGTACGAACCAATCCTGAGATTTGCGTCTTGACCTATATGCCCTTGAGAAATTCTCGCTTTTTCTTGACTGTCATCGATTTTGCATTGCCTCGAGATTGGCCGTATCGGGCCTTCGATGTGCTCTCTCGAGGTATGCATTTTGAGATTGGGCTTCGAACTTTACTTCAAACCTTCCGAGCTCGGGCTTGGCATAACAGATACTTCGAAATCGGACCCCCCCCTCGATTTCGATCCTATACCACTTTCTTCTTCCTTATTTGAAAAAAGCCCTAGACCTCCATTGTTGAAGCAGTGTGGCAGCATTTTCTTCATATTGTTTCACCCATTTAAGTCAATTAGACACAACAAAGTCAGTTGAACTTCTCGTCTTCCCTACCCAGTTCTCAAGTAACGTGGCCTTCCAATCTAAACTAGGAGGGGAAGGGAGAGGGGTAGGGGGCAATTGTTCTAAACAATTGACATCACTCTCAAGTTAGATTATATATTGACCTTGGTTAAAATGTGGCTTCTTTTCCTCTTTCGTCAGCACTCAAGTTTTTATTCCTTAAAAAATGAAAGAGAAAAACGTGACCCGGGAAGAAGAGAAGATTCAACTAAAGATGAAAAAAAGGAGAATCGAATTTTAAAAAAAAACACGTAAATAGCGCCAAAAATATCATTCCCTCGAATATATTTTCTTTTTAGTTTGTGCCAAAAAGAATGACCATTTCCTATATTTAGAAACAATTTAACTTTAGATAATAATTTATAGCTACACAAATATATATACATCATTTTACACCACAAGTTCAAAAGTCTTCTCTTATTTGTTAAACTTAGTGCCTAGTTAAATAATTTTACATAGATTGAAACTGAGGGAGTATAGTAGCCTGTTTAGCCAAACTTTAAAAATCAGCTTATTTTGAGAAGTATTTTTTTCAATAGTGCTTTTTACAGTAGTACTTTCAGTGAGAAACAATTTATGTTTGGTTAATTAATTTGAAAATCTCTTAGAATTATTGTTTGGCGACACTTTTAAATAGTGTTTCTAAGTGTATTTTTCTCAAAAATGATTTTCAGAAAAGTGTTTCTGGAGAGAAGCTAACTTTTTCGGCTTCTCCTAAACTGCTTTTGCTTCTACTCAAAAATATATTAGCCAAACACTTTAACTTTGAAAATAAACACTTTTTTGGACTTTGGAAAAGTTTAGCCAAATAGGCATACATTGAGATGAAAATTGAGGTTTGCCCAATTTAAAGTTGATTCCGTTGATTTTGGAACTTTTTTAGAAACCAATTTATTAGGGGATAATTTAAAGGATTTACACTATTAATATTATTTAACTTTTACTAGTATGTTGTTATTATTATTAATTTCCAGATTTCTAATTACACTTGTATATTTGATTTCTGAGCAGTTAACTTTGGAGGATGTGAAATTCACTTGCAACAGAGGAAACCATTCGATGCTCTTGGTAGTTTTTCAATCATATTCTTCTAATTCAATTTGAGATAGAGAGAAGGTAAGTCTTCTCTCTAATCTTCACCATCTTCCATCTCTAGCACTCATGACCAATCTCCCAATCTCCCACTCTCCACCAATTAACTCCTCAAACTTCCCCCTAAGCCGCCTCACACACCCCATGTTACTAGAGGTAATCATTCACAAACCCAACCTAATACTTTATCCAATACACTCCAACCTTCTACCCCATCCTTCAAAGAAATACTATTGTTAGACTTAACTGAAAATTAAATCTCCCACATTCCGATGCATCCAAAAGAACCTCACACTCAATCCATGATACTTGATTCCCCTATGCAACATTTAGCCAGGTCAAGCATGGGTACACAAGATTTAAATAATATCAGTGAAAATATTAGAGTTACTCTATCAGTAGATGACCTCCAAAAAATTTATCAATCTTGAAAAATTTCCGTCATTATTAAGCTCATGGGAAAACGTATCTTACACCAATATCTCAAGAGGAAAATACATTAATTATGGAAGCCTACTGAAAACTTCAAACTCATGGACCTTGGAGTAGATTTTTTTTATTTTTAAGTTTAATAAGGAAGAAAATATGTCAAAGGCATTGAACAATGGTCCTTGGTTCATAAATGACTTTTTTCTATAAGTGCAAAAATGGGAACCTTAATTTGTTGCCAGTGAAGCCAAGCAATTATTATCAGCGATATGGATTCGTCTGCCTCAGCTTCTAACGGAATTTTATGATTCTACCATACTACAAAAAATTGATAATAAAATTGGAAAGCTACTTAGAATTGATGCATGTACATCATCAAGTCTAAGAGGACATTATGCAACGTTGTGTGTGGAAGTCCCTATGGACATGCCAATTAAACTATTTTTTTATATTGGAAATTATAAACAACAAATTCACTATGAAGGAGAAAATGTATTATGCAAGAATTGTTGCAGATTAGGCCATAGCCAAGTCAAGTACCAATTTGTCAATTTGCAACCTATTGTTGCCAATAAGTTACAGGAAAGTCAAGACGCAAGTACATGGCATATTGCTCAAGGAGATCGGATAACAGTCTCATTCTCCAAAAATAAGACTACCAGTACACTCACCAATTCACCATCCAAGGCAGTATCTCTAGGTATAAATGCAAAAAAAAATTATGCTGACACAAGTAAATTTCTTAACACTCAAAAGCTTAGATATATTGAAAAGGAGTCTTTAGTGTCTTGCAATCTTGACAATAGAGTCAGGCAATCTACTGGGAATTGTGTTAATTCCCCTTCCAAGAAAGTTCTTTAATCCACCAACCACTTAGCCATCCTAGAAACATTGCACATGATTTGTGAAAATACCCCACACAAAAACCGGACATAAATTATTCCGATTAATGTATGCAAATGGTTAACAACACCTCCAATTCTATCTCCTCACACGTGGAGGAGGCAGGGGGACTCTTGGAAATTCTGCCCCAATCATTGGAACAAAATTCGAACAAAGACAAAAGTCTCAATTATCCTATTACTTTTAATAATATTAAATTAGTTAATTCTTATACAAAAACTACCAATAGGCAACCTACTAATATGTCCAAAAATCACTTTCCCTTGCATGCAATAGAGGAATGCCAAATGGAAGAAAATTTAGAACATGTGGCATCTAACAAATCTTCCCAAAGTCTTATTAAAACCTACATGCAATTCCAATCAACCTCCGAGCAGAATGATACTATAATAGAAATAATTAAGCCTACTTCAACTTTACTATCTAATACTACTACTAAGGATAACAACACTATAAAAAATTCTACTAAAGAGAAAGATGCCAAGACTAGCATTCATGGCAAGAAGGAAGTTCAGGTTAGTTCATGTCTACCACCATCAAAGGAAGATAAACATGGATAACTTTCCACCATTGCCACCTTAGTTCCCTAATCAGCCTCTTTTCTTCATGCCTCCCCCTCCCCC